>OX401414.1:28039146-28093159 GCA_947846245.1 Cerastoderma edule
ACTGAAATAGATGTCTTTAGAAATACATGTACATGTATGTTTGTTCTCATATTTGGGTATCTCCCACAATCTTTTCATATGACAAAAAAGGAACAATAAATAATCATGATGAGCATTTATCACATTGTTAAAATGGCTATTTCCTGAAGATTCGTTTTACCCTTTTGTTGAATTGGGAACAGAGTTGTATTTAAGGCATTATGAAGAATAATGGTATTTAAATGAACAAATCAAAGCAAAGAAAAATAGGTGTAGAAAAAAATTAACAATGAAAAAGTACAACTGATTAAATATAGGGAGATTTTCTCATTCAAACTGTCTCATTGATAAAAAAATCCATATTGCCATGCATTTCTATATTACAATCACACATATATCAAAGTTTATTTCCTATATGTACCATGACCTATAGTACATGTATACTTAAAATAATATATTAAAATACATTTACTATACCTGAGAATTACAGAGGGACTTGTGTTCTGAGTCGACATTCATGTATGGTCTGTTTCAGTAACTGAAAAGTTGAAATTATATAAAAACAACTTCAGAAAAATGGAAAGACAAATTGTTTAAGAATGCTTTCATTTACAACTTTATACTATATGCTTACCTCCTTTATCACAACTGCAGCATAAAAATATAGAAGATAGTGTGTCAAATAAAGAAATCTATTTCCATGAGCTATAATGGTGTTCACTTTTGTTCCAATAGTTTCAATGCAACACCTTTTTGGCATTATCATTATTAAAATGCAGAACTTATACTCTTTAATTGCCTTGTAAAATCCTGTTTTAGTTTGAACCATTCATTAACTCCCTAATGGAGTAATAAGATGTACATTGAAACTCATGGTTTTCACAGCTGTGTCAACATTGTTTTAGTACCCCTTCCTGGGGTGCAATTATACCAGGCTAGGACTCTGAAGTGTTTTGTAAAAGGATATTCGTACAAAACCAGTGGGCTGGAACCCAGAACCCTTGGGTAACGAGTCCATCACCTTATCCACTTACACAGGTCCCCCTATGTCTCATGAATCATGTTCTGAACACATATATACTGTAACCAAGGACAAATTTTCACATTTAAAATCCACATTTCATACTTAGTATATCATTTGACATACAATGTACATGTATAAACATGTACAGGTGATCGTTTGTTGAAGGAAGTGTGGCGTTCGTGGAAAGACAAATTGGTTTATACCTCAATTGATAGATAGCTTCCACAGTGATGATGTGGAGCTTAGCTACCTTACGTAGCTAACACACTAATTCCTTATAGTTTTCTGTTGCAATTTTCTTTTCCCCATTCACAATTTGACGACGAGCATGTTTTGACAATTGTTATTTCATCTCTTGTAGGGTTGTTTTCGATCACGTAATAGGTACAGTTGTGAACCTACTCGAAGTGGAGAATGAAATATCTACGTCTGGATCATTCAGACTAAATAAACAATCAATATTTACCTTTCACCTGACAGCTTTGCGGGAAAATGACGTCACGATCATGTTGCATTTTGGGATTTTTGGTAACTTTAACCGTGGGTTAAAACATACCATTTCTGGGGACTCCCATTTCTGGTAAGGTTACCGTTGAGTAAAACGTGTTTATACAAACGATTTAACCGTCGTGGTTACCTAACCGCGAATTTAACCGTCGGTTAATTTTAACCGAGGGTATGTTTTACCATCGTTTATACAAATGGCTGCTGGTTGGCCACCGACATTATGATTCCACGCTCATTACTTGTTGGAGCAAAAACAATTTCAACAACCGTACGATAGATAATGCTATTATGTTACCAAGGTTACTAGGCTATAAATTATTACAGGACGCACCTCGTATCATAACCCATTTATTCGTGGAGAACGCCACAATCCATCACGGAATGTCGACGTAAAACAATGGTATCTGCAATATAATACAATACAATAAAATGCACTAAATAAACTATTTCATATTCTCAATGTTATTGCTAAAATAATTTAATTATTTGTACTTCATGACAAAGTAATTAAGTAATTGTAAAAACCAGTACTCATTATTTTAACTCATTATCTTAACCAAATTATTTAAATTCAAGGAATCCATAATGTTTGAACATGAATCAGGGTTTTACATCAAGCTGAATGGTTGGGGGTCCTTGGGACTCAATTTTGATTATGTTGGGGGTCCCAGCATTGAAAATGGGGGTCCCGTCTATATATATATATAATTTGCCGACAAACAAGTATCGTAGAACATCAAGTCATTGTTTTGACATTTTAGAAGACTGTCATATCATCCATGTCATTAGAGTGGTTGATTGTAAGAAAAAACATCGAGTAACAAGTGTCTAAATCATAAGGAGAAATGACGAGATTGCATAGCGCACATAGTAACACAAATTCCATTGGACTGTTTCGACACCCTTCAATACGATTGGTTCAAAGAGAGCTCATGTCCTTTCTATTTATAGATAGCCTGTAGAACATGGGAAAACCCTTACCATTATGGTAGAAAAAAGAATTAGCCTTCCGTAGTTTGGACTCACATAGTTTTGGATTTTAATGAAATGCATAACAAACATGGATGCGTCCCAGAGGACGCAGGTTGCGTGAATTGAGGGGTCCTATCTAATGATTAATTGGTATTAGACTCAAGATCTTGCGTCCCGTAAATCCCTGATGAATTATTACAATAAGTCATTGTTTCAGTTTCTTGCAATAAATTCATCATTTACATACAACAATGAAACAGGTGCACATACAATCATTTACAAAACACCGCATTCTCACTTACCAGTTTGAGAAACTGAACTACCAAGAACATCCACCTTCTCACAACTCACAGGCTAGTGACGCTGGTGCTCTAATATTTAACGTTCGTTGAACGTTTATGCAAATTAGGAACCTAATGCATCGTTTGAGAGAACATGCGGGTATATATAAAGACAACACAACCGCTTAGTGAACGACAGGGTTCTTCACTGATCGGATGTGTTTGTGTCTTTGAGAGGTTCATTTGCTGGGTTCGTTATAATATTAAAACATGCCAAGACATATTAATATGCCTAAAACATCATGCTAGAAAGATAAGTGAATAGAAGAAAGACAAAGTATGGTAGTCAAATTAATTCGTCGTGAAGATTGCTTTATATTTTCTGATGGGACAATCTGACGTCGAAATTTGGAACGATCCAAACAATGTCGGACTTTTTTCGTTATAATTTACCTACCTCCTTTGTTTATTTCTTTTAGCATTTCTTTTAAACCGCTTTAGCATTGATTATATAAAGTTGATTACGATTAAATAATAATCTATATATTTAGTGATTCAGTCTTTGGTCAAACGCTTACAAATTTCATTTTGATCGACGAAAATAACAAAAGAAAGCGATAGCTGTTACGGTCTTAGTGCCGATTAAATTGAGCTTTTGACCCTTTAGGCAGAATTATCGTCAATCTAACCTTTTAACCGCTAAATTTCTTTCGTTGAATTAATTTGCCACATTCAGAAAGTATTCATACAGATGCTTTTTAGGTTTTATTGTTTAAAATAGAAAGATATTTACCAAAACACTTCGATCTTTTTTCCATTCGATTCGTCCCATATTACGTTCGTACCGCACATTTAATTTTAGGTCACTTGACGCGATAGCATCAACAATAAGCCTTTATTTGATACGAACTCTGTGATTCAAAAATGACATTAGCAAAACAAATGTAAAATGCCAATATTCGTTTTTTTTTGGTAGTTCAAATAATGTCAACATAGAATATCCCACTGCTCTCTCTTAAAATTGTCATATTTAATAGTTTGTTTTGGCAGATATACAAATGTGTCTTCCATACAAAGTGGGTGCACATCGCTTAAAGTGATGAAACATTCTTAAAGGCTTGGATTAGTTAGTTCTAATTCTCACTTAAAAGTTGTTGTTTCCTATCAGTGATGTCTCAAAGATATTAAGTAATAAGTAGACAGTTTGTTAATTGCTTTTCTTTGGAAATGGTTTCACCTAACCAATATTGCAATTAAAATGTTGTCGTCATGTCTTATAAATGCTACTTTCTTTTTCTTTCGTCTTTCTTTAGAATTTAACATGGACAACAAAGATTATTGGCTTTTTCTCACAGTATGCCATGTTAATCTACATGTTAATCTACATGTTAATAAACATTAGAATGTTTTAAAAATACTTATATCTAATTAGTAATTTTAGTAATTTGTCATACAGTTTTAACCATTTCCTTAGTACGTCAAAACAGAAAGAACTGATAGGCTACAACTAAGATTATGATTAAATTGATCGTTTATATAGAACAAAAGCTATCGAGTGTAAAGAATGATGGGAGAAATGAGCTTCATTGTAAGGAATTTCTCCTTCAGTCACAATGATTTCCCAAACCGTCAAATAAATCGCAGGTTACAAGTGTATCTGTTTAATCATATTTAATAGGCATTCAAAGAAAATTAACACTGTTACAGCCGTTATGACCATTTTCAATGTTTATTCTTTTTTTTCATAATCATCCAATTTATAAGCTTAAACTGCCGACGACTTCAAAGTACGACAAATGATATAGAGGAATTGCGTGTATTGAACATTTTTTCTTCTTCCTCCTCAATAGATTGATGCAAGTGTATTGTCGTGTGTTTGTTTGACATCTGACTTCCAAATTCAAAATCTTGAAACAAGCAGTTTTCGATACATACTTTGTGTTGGTAAAAATTGAAAACAATTTACAAGTTAGAAAAAAGTTATAAAAGTTTAGAAAGGATCAATTTCTCTTTCAGTTTGCTGGTTAAATTCTTCTGTTGCATATTTCTTAACCCATTTGATCATATTGGAATAAGATAGTTCTCCAAATTGAAACCAACCGCATACAATTAATTTTGTGAAATTCGGAAAAAGCCATAGTGATTAACGGTAAAAATATAGTATATAAAGTCATATCTTGTTTTTTTTTTACAATTTCTGTAAGGTATCTGGATTCAGAAGCTTTAAAACAATTAAGAAAAAAATTATATAGCAAGATTTTAGTCTCTTAAAAAGCAGCGCCTGTCTAACGCTCCTACAACATATGTTGCCTAGATCTGATTGTCTTTCCATCATGAGACATTTCAGATTTATTTATTTCACATTTCACCATTTTTAAAACAGCGTATGTCTTGTGCAATTGTTTTCATTAGCCGGATAACAGGCTTTTTCTAATGAAATTGAATGACGAAATATGTCTGTACGTATTATAAATAAATTTACATTCTATTCTTTTCATAATATGTTGGATGTTTTGTTTAAAAAGACAAATCAAAAATTTGCGGGCAACTTTGAGGCTTGCATTAATGTTCTCTTGTCTGTTTTATTAATTGCTATGCTTGCTTGGTGGTGAATTGTCTAATTGTATATCTCCTATTCAAGACCATTTCAATGTTAAGCCTTAGATACTACTGTATTGGGTAAACTGTAGCTTTGGTTGCTTCGTTATGAATTTATTTTGCTATTTGATTTAAATCGATGCAGCCTCTGTAACATAAGTTATTTGACAATTGCTACATTCATTCCTAATCGTCAATGCGAGTGGCTCCTTCTCTCAATCTTTCTGTCTGTCCGTCGAAGTGTATGCCCGATTGCCTGTCCTGCTATAATTTCGTTTGAATGCTTTGAAGCGACACCCTTTAAAATGTGTCCAATTTTTCTCTTTGTCAGATTTACTCATGGCGACAGCAAACGCCATTTCGCCTTCAGAGGAAAAGGCGTTGTACATGCGTTTGCAAGCCTTGCTGGTAGATGGTGGGACGTCCGTATTGAGGAGCCTGCTCGAACGTAAATATCCGGCATCACAATGGACCGCGTTTTTGAATCAACAGCAAACCGCCGTTACAAAATTGGAGAAAAAAAAAGTAATCAATCCTGCACAGTACGCTCTATTATACCCAAGCGTTGGAATAACCGACCCCTCTAAGTATGACATATCACTCCTTGTGTTCTTGTTGAGAAACTTTTGTGGATTGAATACACGTCCGAAGGTTTGGTCAGGGTCTCCCACATCAACAGATGTATCGGAAGAAGCAGATATCAGACGACTGGTAATAGAACGGAATAAGGTGAATTTGCATTAATTAGATTATCCCCCTAGTTCGCATTGACGCGTCTGCTACAACATTTTGAGATCACTTGACTATTTATCCTTTTGTCTCAGTGGTTTCTATCTGACATTACAAAGACAGTATATTTTTATTGCCTACCGTTTTTTTTTAAAAATTTGAACAAGATGCACATTCCTTTTGATGGAGCAAGATAGTCGGTAGCATTGCGGACTTTTAACCAAGTTCAACGTGCGTATTTCTCTTCGGAAACAGTTTTGAATTACATATATTCAGCCTATCCCCGCACTTATATTTTCTAGTATTGTTGCATTGATGATAAATCAAGACGACACCAATCATGTATGAGAAACGACATGTCCTTCATGTCACATTTGAACTTTTCCTACACTTTCAATATTTTAAAAAGCTGATCATGATATACTGTATGATATGTATTTTTTATTCAAACTTTATAATTGAAAGATTATGTGTGGTCAATCATAAAGTTTTATAGACACCACAATCGTATTTAATAGGAAATGGTGCGCACTATTTTTTCCTTGACCGAATATTGCTATTTTAAGACCCATTAACAAGCCAAATAAGGAAGTCATGTGACATGAGTCGTCTGATCACGTGGAAGAAAGCCCTGCCTCGTTTCCATCGTACCGCGAGACATGGGGAAAAACCCCATGATGTTACTATTTAGAAACGAAAACGTTTCATGCATGACTTGCAACCAGTCGGCGACTTAATTTCGTGATAAAAAATAATAAATCGTGTATCATTTTGATTGAAATTTCCCATCCCGGTTCCCATAGTTTTAAACACTATCTTACTAAAGTGAGGTGACATCGGTCCTCTAGCCTCTCTTTTATCAGTTTTAAAAGAGTTGACCCTTCCGCCGATTTTGATTGACAGAAGCTTTTAACCAATGAAACGCGTTATTTTGTGTAGGCGTCGACTACGCTTCACACGCTTGTTTACATCAGACAACTTGGAAGAAAATGAATGCCGTTCAATTTGCGTATGTGCTAAATAATATTGCATGAGAAGCGATCTAGACTATAGCTAACGGGGAAATGTGAAAAGGTGTAGATAGGGGACATGTTCAAGCTACCAACTGGATTTTATTTAATGACATTCGATGTTTGCCTTTTCCGAAAATGAAGGAAATTCCCGAGAATTGTCATCAGTTGAGCTGTGTTGGGGACCTCACCAACGATTAAATGTCGACAAAATGAATTCAGACCGCTATAAGTGAACAAAAGTAAGTAGATAATGATTATTTCTTGATTGTTTTGTGCGATGTTGAATGAAACACAAAATGAACATGTGAAACGATACTTAAACACCACTAGTAAGCATACAGAGCTTCTTAGCGCATCCTTCACCTTGGATAAAAAGAAAGTAGTCATTGCTGATTTCTATAGACCACCAAACAAGATTGATGTATTATATCTGAAAAATGTTTACAGCAATTTTGAAAACCCGAGAAAACAAGCCAAAAAGGGGATCCTGATTGTCGCTGGAGATTTCAACCTTCCCGATATCAACTGGAACAACCTAACGACCACAGGAAACCAATACCCAACAAGAGTAAACCAAACTTTCTTATACATTATTGCTATCTCAAACCTTGAACAGATGGTTTAATTTCACACAAGGAAAATGAACACTCTAGACATTGTACTGACATTCCAACCAAGATTCATAATACGGTGCAAACCTATGCCATCAATAGGGAACAGTGATCATGACATCGTCCTGCTCGATACAACATTGAAAGCTAAGAGACCAAAACCTGTCCGAAGAAGAATCCAACTATGGAAAAAAGCAGAAATTCAGGGAATCAAGGATGACTTAGTCAACTTGCCATATACCATACACATCCTCGACACTTCAATATAAAATTCATGGATCAGTTTCAAGTCAGCCATCTACTCCACCATAGAAAAAAGAGTACCATCCAAGATGACAACATCACACCACACAAACCCCTGGATGACCACAAACATCAAAAGACTGATTAGGAGAAAACAAAGAGCGTACAAGAAGGCAAAGTTAACAAACACCAAACATGACCGAGATAGATACAAGAGAACTCAGAAAGAAGTACAGTTCCAAATTCGAAGGGCAAACAGAGAGTACCTTGCTGACACAGTAAGTGGTGACTACAAATAAAATTCAAAGAAGTTCTGGTCATACGTAAGGAGCAAGGGACAAGACGCCTCTGGTGTATCACCACTGAAGAACAAGGATGGATTCCTCCAGAGTGGTAATGAAAACAGAGCAAATATACTGAACGACCAGTTTGTCTCAGCTTTTACACGTGAAAACACCACCAGCGTACCAAACTTAGGATCCAGCTCCACCCCATCAATGCAGAACATCATAGTTGACTGGAAGGGTGTCCACAAACTCCTCACAAACTTGAAAACAAGAAAAGCTACAGGACCAGATGATATCAAGCATTCATCCTCAAGGCAGCCGCAACTAAGATAGCACATGCATTAGCAAAGCTGTATCAGTTGTCACTGGACCTGGGAGATGTCCCACAGGATTGGCGTGATGCCTCAGTTGTACCACTATACAAGAAAGGAGACCGACACCAAGCATCTAATTATAGACCAGTGTCCTTGACGTCCATCACATGCAAGCTGCTGGAACACATTGTTCACAGCAATATCATGAAGCATTTTGACAAGCATGACGTTCTGAGCGAGTTTCAACCCATCCAAATGCACAGTCATCAGAATTGCTCAACGCCGCCGAAAGGTCTTAAACACACAGTACAGTCTCCATGGCGATATTCTTGAAGTGGTTGAGGCCAGTAAATACCTTGGAGTTACAATCACTGAGGACCTCTCCTGGGAGGAGCATATAAACAACACCACAAGCAAGGCCAGCAGAACTATGGGATTCCTCTCAAGGGATTGCAAACCACCTGTTAAGGAAGCGTCCTACAAGGCCATGGTCCGCCCTACCCTCGAATATGCCGCGCCAGTATGGGATTCATACCTACAAAATGCCATTGAACAGATACAACGCAGAGCAGCGCGCTATGTTTTCGACGACTTTTCAACAAAGACTCCAGGATGTGTCTCCAACATGATTAAGGACCTGCACTGGGAGTCCCTCGAAATGCATCGAAGACACTGCAGACTCTCTATGATGCACAAGATCTACAACAACCAATTAGACATCAGATCAGACAAGTATCTACAGACTGGAAACGCGCGCACCAGTGCCAGCATAAGTTCTTCCAGGAGCGTATAACAGACCAGACACTAGCCAACTCCTTTTTCCCAAGGACAGCCCGAGAGTGGAACCTCCTCCCGGCCAGCGTGGTGTCTGCACCTTCCCTTGACGATTTCAGATTACGCATTGCGGCATAATCTGACACATCTTCACAGACATGACACTGTATATAGTTTTAGAATTTTAATCATGGACATGGGAATCTGCGAGCCACCACCATGCACATTTGAGCTACATACGTTCCTTAGAGAACCCAGCTCAGTAATTGGAAGAAGAAGAAGAACACACAGCTCAATGTTAACGGAGTGGGTGGGGTAACGTTTTCACAAATATATATTTAGTCTTTTTCAACTAATCTTCGATGCAGATTAGTGCTTAATCTCGAAAAAGAAAACATAACTACAGTAACGAACCGAGCAAATGAACCTCTCAAAGACGCAAACACATCCGTTCAGTGAAAAACACTGTTGTACACTGATCGGTTGTGATGTCTATATATATATACCAGCATGTTATCTCAAACGATGCATTAGATTCCTAATTTGCATAAACGTTCAACGAACGTTACATAACTCCCACTTCCGAGAAGACTCGTCCCGAATCTTGGCCCTTGGGAATCACGTGGGGAAGGCAACTCCGATAGAAGGAGAAGACTTAATCCCACCTCTGCCACCAATTTAACGAATCAAGCAAGTTACACTACAACATTGTCTTAATCATCTGACAAAAGATTTGACAGTTTAATTTATGTACACATTAGAATGTTATTGGCAAGAGCCCTATTATTTAGTCATTCCATATGTTCTTACAGCTTTGTATCAACCAGACGTTGCAAACAGCTGAGTCCCATCACAAGCTGATCAATTCATAACCAAAATTAAAAGCCTTACAAAGAGGAAGAAGGCCTGAATTTCATCAACTATCTATAGGGTAAGTTGTCCATTTTAAACTATTTTCTTAAATGACATAATGGCATAATACATTCTGCTACATAAATGCATATTTGAATTTCTAAAGGATGATGAGAATATTTTAAAGTTTCCTGTAGCATGCATAAACAAGACTTACTTTTGTCTTTGATGGTCATTTGTATAGTGAATACAGATGAAAATCAGATTTGATGATCATCATTTGCTTGTTTATACCCATAGTTGTGATATTAAATTCTTATATTGGTCAATTTGTGAATGATGATCATGGGTGAAATGACACACACAATTTCAATAGTTGAAATAATATTTAATCTAAATTGTTTTATAGATTTATACTTGTATAAGTATGTTTTCTCCAGATATCTTTAAATCACTTTGTTTTCAGTTGTCATGAACTCATATGTTAAACTTTCTCTTTAAGGGACTAACTCAGAGATATGTGGTCTGGGAATAATAAATGTCAAAAAGATTGATATTAACAATTATTTCTTCTAAACTTAAGACTATTTTCAAATGCTTTACCTTTGAGAGTTTGAAACCCTGTGATTTTGTTAAATAATATGAAGTGAGCTATTGTCGTATCAATACTTCAACGGGAATGCCTGTTTATAAATAAAGGCAGGAATTCCTTCTCGCTCACCTTGCCAACGTTACATGACAGTGATCAAGTATCTTTCCTTCAAATGGTTTATTTTGTAAACAATGATCTTAATTTGAAATATCCATTGGTGGGTGTCGTTTTTTCGTTATTTCTTAGGGACTAACTCAAAATGCCGTGATAGTAATATACGGTAATTGTTTGATATTAACAATTATTGTCACCAAATCGAAGATCATTTTACTTGCTGAAATCTGGTAATTTTGTAAATCCCAAAGATGATCAGACAAATGCAACGGCCCACTTCACGTTGTTTAACGAAAGCACAGGGTTTTAGCATCTTATAAGTAAAGAAATGGTAAATAGTCTTTGGTTTAGTGACAAGGATTGTCAAAACCAAGTTTTTGATGTTTGTAACTCCAAATAGACACATCTCTGAGAGAGTATCTTTAACAGCTCAGTAAGTGGTTGCAGTGGAAACTCTGTTACTTGAGTTCAATCCCCACTGTTGCAGCTGGGTTTGGGGAGGTTTAAACATTTAAAAGACTGTCGCAAAATAAGATGAGCTCTGCCTTTTTTGTCTAAATTGCTTGAATGTTGATCAATCAAATATAAATGTTCTCAGTAGCATTTTATGCTTTCTTATGCAAATCACTACGAAAAATCAATTTCTGTCTTTTAAATTGCTTATACCTGATTATACTGATAAAAGTTTGTCTATTTTATAGGGTGCTATGTTTGAAACTTAGTGCATTTTTCCAACGTGACAAATGTTTAGTCCTTATAGCAGAAAATTCCTTTTACATCACAGATAAAAAGCATTGTCTTCTGGAAGATGAAGGGGTCATTCAATACCGGAGTGTATATTGAAACTAACAGAAACCATGACTTACAGTGAGCAAACAGTGAAGGCAGTATGATGCACCACTTATCCACTACTATTAACAGTTAGATTGGAGAAACAGATGCAGAGGTATCTTGAAATCCATTTAATATTTTGATTGCATGACCTGCAAATATTTGTCCTGTCAGTTATACACATAACGTAAGTTACTTCAGCTTCAAATTGTGAGAAAAAGCAAAACTCAAAGAGGCAATATAAACAATCCTTTAAAGAAACTGATCACTCATTCTCACAAAGGGGTGACAAATGCTGTCATAATGCATTCATGCAATATAAAGGAGATAAACATTCACATTTATGTAAAAAAAATTGCTATGGTGACATTTGAAACTAAAGTTGGATGGAAAAATGCCTGTCCCGGTAAAACATGTGCTGATTTAGGCATGTATCGACAAAAATAAACCATTTTCTGGCAATAAAATAATGCGTTAATGTGCAGACAGGTATCCCTTGAATATGTGAATCTGTATTTCTTTTAAACAAAGTAAAATTTTGAATTAACCATCATGACTAATTCATGTTTTCAAACTGCCAATAATTTACAATTCCTACACCAAACAGCCACCTAGGTATGTTGTTAATTATCATGATTGAGTAAATGTTGGATGTTTTGAATCAAGCTGTTATTACCTAATTCAAAGAAATGATCATTGTTTCTAGTGTGACAAGTACTGTCGACCATAAACTCTATTATAAAGATAACAATAAATCATTTATGAGTCATCTAGTTTTCAACTGATACAAGTGACCATAAATACCATAATGGACATATTTTGCTGAGGTCATTAGGTATTACCTAATTTAGTAAAACAAATTGTTGAAAGAATATCATTCAAGACTATCCATAGCAAGAAAAAGAAATTCAAGTAATCATTATTTACAAGCCATCATTTTGAGACAGCTCTTGAAGAAATGATACATGAAAAAAAAAACAAGCTCATAACTTAAAACTTGAAGAAAAAAAACACCCAGATTTTTCTCCCCTTTTTTCTCCCCTTAGTGAGAATGTTTGTGAAACTAAAAAACATTTAATTATTTCTTTTGAAAATTTATGTTTGCTTATACATGTATATGCATTCAGTTAGACTTAATAATAGTTGATGATATTTGATGTCATGTCTGTTGTTAGTTATACAAAAAAAAACAAACAATTCTTTACAGTCTTTTTTTATATCATGTCGTCACAAGATATGAATGTTATAAGAAACCTTGCTATGTTTGTTTTTTATGCTTTTCAAGAAAGGGACGCTTTTTTGGGTAGTGTCGTATAGAGAAACTTTATATAAAGTCTTCCAAATAAAATATGTCTTTATATCATTTTGAAAAAGTACTGAATTGTTAAAGGGGAAAAAATGAGTGTTCTCACTCAGTTTGTTAAATATATTGGGACACTTAACTCACTTTTTAGAATTGTTAATATTTGTATGTATGTTGTATCTTGTATATGGGCCGTAGCCCTGAAATGCAATAAACGATCTGAATCTGAATGCACTTCACCATCTAAATTTGAAAAACACTTCCATAGTACATGTAAATAAAAATCTATATTCTCTACATATACATGGTATAAAGTTGTGATAAAGCATTGTAATAACCTTTGTGGTCTAATGGTAATGGTGGTTGACTTTTTACCAAGGGATTTTAGCTATAGCCCCTCTGGTTTCTTGGGAGTGTTCTTTGGCAAGACACTTCAGACCCCATACCTAGCACTGGCTTTGGATATCCATAATATAAATGAAAATTGTTGACATGGCATTTAACACTAGAAAAAAAGGTATTCATATCTAAATATCATTTTCATTTATACTCTTATAGGTGTCCAAAAAAACATCAACAGTAGGAGGACCTTTGCAGTTGAGTGAAATTCGGGGATGATGAAAATACACGGGAGTAGGATTGGAGAACCTTAAGGACTGCCATCTTAAAGTGTTGGTCTTGAAAAGATAAATAGTTTTATATCAAAGCCATCTGTTTTCTTTATCAGTTTTCCATTTGATAGTTTGTGTCATGTTAAGGACAACATGGAACAAGAGATTTGCGATTTTCCTGGTATCATAGAGTACATGTATTATGAGTTGGCAACAATCTCTTTGTTTGTTGTTCATAGAAACTGAATGTATAGCTCACAAGGAATATTTATTTAAAGGAAAGTACAAGAAGTAAAAACATTTAAGCTAGCGTTGTTTAAGAGGTGTGGTTTTGGGTCGTCAATTTAGGCTTTGAATCTGATTTGTTATCCTATATAAATTTCCTAAACATAATAACTTATTTTGTGAAGTATGATTTTTTTCAGAATTAGTCTATCATCTTCTTATCCTTTTAAAATATGTAACGCTAGGAGAAAGCAAAGGGTGTTTTTTAAATCTTGTAAATGGTAGTCATATGTCAGATATAACTCTGAAGAATACTGCAGAAGGTAAACAAGCACAATGAATACATAGTATTTGCATTTGTGTCCCCTAATATTGAGAAAAGGCATTTTTTTAAAAAATATGACTGGAAGAAAGAATCAAGGGAAAAGAAGTTATTAAATTTTCATACAAGGTAGGTCACAGAAAAAAACTTGTCGATACCCAAAAGGATGAAGTCAAAACGATGAAACGTCAACCAGAGTCAATAAAACAACCAAACGTCACAATAAAATAGAGAGAATGCCTTGAGTTTCCCAATATAACTGATTCTTTTTTTAATTTTATGTATTTTAACTTGAAATTTTCAGATACCAATTTTGACATGTTACCAAATCATAATATGTAAAAGTTAAAGAACTAAATTTTGGTCCATAAGACTGGTTTCTGCAGAAACTAACACACATAAATGTATGCATAATAAAAACATACATTTTGTAAAACTTGTTATTTTCCAGTCACTTAACAAAAGACTTCACACATGTTTGTCCTGACTAATAAAAAGAGAAAGCTATTAAAAATATAAACATTTTGATACTAATAAAATTATCTTTGTTGTATTTGTCTCCTATTTGTTTTCCAAATATTCCAGCAACCAATATGGATGCATTTGGCAATTGTATTATATTTTGTAAGGTCCTACGTGGCCCAATGTAAAATTCATAACCTTGATGTCCAAAGTCGGAACCTCACTAGCGTTTTTTTCTTGGGATGTCCTTGAGACATTTGAAAGATTTTAGTCTATTGCTAATGAAAGCAAGCAGTAAAGCAAATGAAATACTGTTGACATTGCTTTTAACCCTTGCAGGATTATCATCCATTTGAATTATGTCATCCAACTTCAGTGCCTTCAGCACTTTGATTATTCAACTGGCTGAAGCTTTACATATTATCAACACAGATTAAATTGCTTTGACTTTTAAATAACTTACGACAAACATGAAGTGCATGTTTAATTTGGGACGGAGTATTTTCTCGTCATTTTAATTAGGTCAAACGAATTGTCTTGTCAGTTTGTGCGACCTTCCGCGAGTCAGTCAGTAATAGATAAATGCCTTGTTAAAATTTGATTCGACCCCCGTCGAAATGACCCAGCCATTTGGAGTTTTAACATACAGGCCATGTTAAACGAGGGTTCTAACTTCAATGTAAGACTAATTAAGTCCTCAACTGTGTCGAACAATTTGTCAAAATTTCTTTACAGAAGTCTCGATTGCACGAATATTCCTTTTTATTCTAGCTTTACGTGAAAGAAACATTGTATATTGTTTACATGTATTAATTATAGAACTTTGACATTCGTTTCTGTCTCTTTATCACACAGTTAGCCCACATACCCTATGCATCGATTAACAGGCAAGATTTCGAAGTCCGGTGGAAGGAAATAGAGGATGTAAGTAGATATTCCATGATTTATCACGATATAGTCCCCATTCATGATACCAAATATAAGACTCTAGTTAAGATATAATCAAATTTCACATGAAAATACGCACCGAGTTCGATCAACACCGTTGTGAAGCCTTTATTGATACAAACCTAGGTCGGTAACGAGACCGCTCAACCAAGGACTTTAACGCTGGACCGAGTAACGGCCATCTATAAAACAAAAGAAGAAATTCGGAAACCAAGAAAGATAAAACTGACTTCTTTATACTACTATGTATTCCTCATATGATTTTCATAAAAACACACCAGTGTGGATTTGACAATAAACCAACTGACATATGACATATGTTTGCTGAGTATAAACAGCCCTATTTCCAGTTTATATATTATTTATATGATTGCCGCCCTTCCCTGTGACAGAAGTACAAAGATCTATACGCGAAAGGATGCGCATTTATTTGACGATAATTACAGTGTACCTACAGCTCGATGGAGAGATTCTCAAACAATTAAAAATAAACTAATCGTTAATAAAGAAGGTTGATAAGCGTTTTTGAAATTTAAGGTGTTTACTTCGTACATGCAAGGTTTCTTAAAATCAACTTGTAGTCAGTTTAGTTAAGTGTCAAGAAGCACTTTAAATAGTCGTGGAATCATTTTGACTTTACTCTCAGGTGACTGGACAGAAACATCCATATTCTAGAAACTCATAAATACCTGTTAAGTTTTGGGAGTCTATGACATATACTTTCGTTTAAATACAATTTTCAATAAAATAGTAAATAAATATATGATCATAGAACTCTACAGATCTCTATAAAGAGCGATTGCAGAACACTAGTCAACACTAGCCAAGCCATAATACGTTTGATCACCAACTCATAAAATGCTAGTTCGATGGTCGGTTGTTTGTTGCAAATTTTCTGGTTATCTTATCCAATAGGTGTAATGTCACACTCACACTCACTGCACACACATGTATAGACTTTAAATTCGAAGGATATCAAACTTATAGCAGTAGGTTAAATGCTCATCTAGCAGCTCTCTTTTTTGCATTAACGTTGGACATGAACTTTATTTTCTACGATTGTTACATTATATCTAAATAAAATATAATGTTGCTGGCGAATTTTCCTTTGAAAGGTTTGCTCTGAAATATCTGTTTTTCACTTTTTAATAGGTACTTCTTCGACTCGGTGGAAATATTCCAGACTTGAAGCACAATGTTGATAGGCTTAAAGATGAGAATATAGATCCTAAGCACGAAAAGGAGTTAAAAGATATTATTAAAATGTGGGGAGAATCAGATAGGTCACTGAGAATTGATTTACAAGATGTTAAGACAGAGGTTCAAAAGCATAGCCAAGAATTAGCTGACATACACACCACAGTAAGAAGTACACAGGAGGAAACAATTAAGATCCAAGATGAAGTCAGTTTACAAGAGCAAGGAATCAGAACACTAACCAAAAAGTGTAAAGAAGCAGATGGCATTCACAAAGAGCTTGAGAATAGACTGCTAACAGCAAATCTAGATATTTCTGAGCATAAAGTGGAAACTGGGCGTCGTTTGGAAGACAACGAGAAGTCATTGAGAGAGACACGTGATAAAGTTGGTAAGTATATATTGAATGCTTCTAGTTTTCTTATATCAAATGTTTGTTTGGTTATAAGCTTATTCTACATTAACTTTAATCCAGACTAACCATATTCACATATACATACATTATTTATTTAGTCAGTAGACAGTTAAACGAACAAGAAATGATTGTGGATGGAATTTGCTTACAAAATCTCCTATTTTGAAACCACATTCCACAAACAAAAAGCTTGCAATTTAGTTGACTGGTCGATCCAGTTGCTACCATTTAAACACCTCTGTCCCTAATCTAAAGAAATATGAGCGGTATTTTCAGACAGGTATTTTTGTTTAAATAGTAATCATAACACATTGTTTTTAATGTATTTGGTTAAGAATTACACTCTTACAGAATTATCTTTACATTATGTCTTATTACGTTATTAGCATGACAAATATTTCGAAATAAGTTATTTCTCATAGCTCGTCTGTTGATTCCATTATGGCCCTGTCGGTGAACTTATTTTAAGCACAAGATAGGTTTTTAGTTTAAAGTCACATACATTACCATAGATTGGTGTTTCGCTTACGTTCTTATTTGCTTGGGCCAAACTTGACAATTATTAACTGTGTTACTCTAGTGTTCATTTCCTTTATAAATGTGTCAATAATTGTTTCTTTAAGAATCCTTGCGGAAGAAGACTAACGAGATGTCGCCTGAATTAAAGATTCTCAAATGTACGTATTTTAATTTTATTATTAAAAATAAACCTTACACTTTAATTAACCCTTGTCTTCTTTGACAATGTAATGTCTAAAGAATATTTGCATGACAAATGTCTTTTTTTTTTTAAATATTTTCAGATCTGTTTTTTTTTTCAGCTTACACCAAAATGTTTTTGGAAGATTGTATATCCGATGAGCTCTTTGTCAAAACCAGTAAGTACAACGAGGCCAAAGAAAAATTGAACGAGAATAATATAGTGGTGCTTAGTGGACATCCAGGTGAAGGTAAAACGACGATGGCGATGAAGCTCATGCTACAGGTCACAGATATCAATAAGTGTCTAAGACTTTCGCAACCATCAGATTGGAGGTTAGTTGATGTTGAGGTATTCGAAACCGTTTTCATTGACGATATATTTGGACCAGGAGTATTGGACGACAGCTTGGTAAAAGGATGGGACAGACATCTACCAGAAATTTGGAAAGCCATTCAGAAAGAGAAGCTGAAAGTCATAATTGCAACCAGGCATTACATTCTAGAGGAAGCAAGACAGATGTTTAACAGGTCATCTGTGTTTAAAGAGGAACACGTGCAGTTCCTATCATCCACAGATCTTACTATAGAAGAACGAACGCAAATGTTGGAAGCCCACATGCGTTATAATGATAGAATGACAGAGCACAGTGACCATTTAATACGCTCTTGTGTCGAGGTATCGTCCAATTTCATTTTTTCAAGTCTTTTTCACATTCGGATGGAGTCAGTTTTGTTTGGTTTTCCGGAATGTGTCAATATGTTTGTGCAGAATGAAGATCTTTTTGAAAGCGGTCCCAATTTCTTTGCAAGCCCAAATGAATTTTTTCGGGATAAATTGGACGATCTGAGAAAAGACGAAAAGAAGTTTCTTGCTCTACTTATAATGTGGACAACACCAAATAAAAGTATACGTCGAAGTGATCTTGAAGCTTCGTATGAAACAGAGTTTAAAGATACCATTGCCAAAGTCACACAATTATTTGGATTCAAATTAAAAGCAAAATTGCTTAAAACTTTAAGAAGGTCTCTGAAATTTCATACAAATGGCTACATTCGATTCTCGAAAGTTTCTGGTGTCTATAGTTTTAGTCACAATGTGATCAGCGATATGGTTGGATTGGTAATAAGCGAGGACAATCCAGAAGTATGTCTTCGATTTACTAACAGAGACTTTTTATTGAACTACATCACAATTGATGAAAGTGAAGAAATCAGGTTTCGTTTTTATGTGGAACCATGCTTACACGATGATCTCATGCAAACGTTCCTTCGTGTCGCACAAACCCCTTCAATGGAATCGGCCGTGATTGATTTGCTCACTCTGAAGAGGGGAGGTCGGCGTCCGAATAGGATTGAACCATTTCAAGAAATTGACCCAGGTGTCTTTTTCCACGATGCCTTTTCTGTCGAAAAATTCGTGGAAAAGTTTGTCAAGTTCATTGTGAAAAATAAATGGCTAGATCTGGTCATAAAAAAGCCGGTGATTGGGATGTCTGGTTACTTTCTCTCCTATGGTTTGAAACTACAGGAAATGAATATTTGCTTGCCTGCTTATTCTCTCTTCCACAGCAAGGGAAAACTGTTCATGGAGATGCTCAAACAACGTATTTTACCCATTGATAGCGACGAAACATACATGGCCCTTCTGATTTCAACTCATGAAAACCAATTTGCCGTTGTCGATGCTTTAATCAACGTCGGCGTCAAAGTTTCACAGGAAGCAATTTACGTTGCTGCTGTGAAAGATCATACAAAGATTTTAGAACGACTTCTACAAACTTCTCCTGAGGAAATGATAAAAAAGGGAAAGCTTGAGGAAAACAACAATGCCTTAATGGTAGCGACCAAAAAGGGGTTAGAAACGTCCGTCAAACTGTTGACTCCATTCACGGATTTGTCATTGCGAAACGACCATAATGTCTCTGCATTGGACAAAGCAATTATTCACAAACGTGAAGAAATAGCCAAGTTTCTGATTGATAACGGTGCCCCAATAAACGAAAAGGGTGGAAAGTTCAAAAGGACTCCTCTTCATACATCGTCTGACATGGGTTTGACAGGTATTGTGGACATTTTGTTACGAGCGGGAGCCCGAACTGACATCAAAGACCACAGAGGCCATTACCCGCTACACTGTGCTGCTATACAAGACCACAAAGACGTTGTTAGAATGCTAGTTATGCATGATAGAACCCAAATGCGGCTACGAATTGCCTCATACAGTCGAAAATCGAAATTCAAAGGAATGACTGTATTCCACCTGGCTGTTTGGAAAGAGAACAAGGAAATGATGGAAACACTTCTTGGAATATCCCATGATTGTGATGTCAAAGATTGGTTTGGACGAACACCGATCTATTGTGCAGCATTTGAAGGCAAGGAAGATATTGTTGAGCTGTTATTGCCAGTTGCAGATGTAAAGATACCTGACAAACACGGTTACACGCCGCTTCACGCCGCAATACACAAAGGTCATTCAGGTATAGCGAAACTGCTGATACCCCGCAGTAATGTTAATGCGCAGGACAAATACGGCGGTACACCACTGCATGCCGCATGTAGAAATGGAGATTCTGAATTAGCTAAAATGCTTTTAGAAGAGAATGCTGATCCGCGCATGAAAACTAAATATGGACAAACAGTTTTTCACATTCTTGACAAAGCCAAAAGGACTTTTAAACATAAAGCACTATTTCAGTCTTTGATTGATCAGTTAATTGAAGGGTTTACACCTTCAGTAAAAATCGACCATCCCGATTTCGACGGTTGTTTAAATGTTTTACTAAACGTGAGGGCTTTTGAGCATTGTCTTCAAACGTCTTGTGGTGAAGACCCATAAACCCCGGAACTATCAGACAAAGGAGTTACGCTTCCTCTTAAGTGAAACACAATTTAAAAAAATACATTTATGATGATACTTGGTGGAACTATTGAAATGAAACGATACATTTCTCATCGTGAGAGTTTCCTCCCTTTTTTTAAATATATTTTTCAGCGCTTTCTAAAGTTTGCTGCAGTTTCTCTTTTTCTAAGATGCAGGGACATGTTTTTTTTATTAGAAATATACGAGGGGCATTAACGCCTTTGTAATTTGATGGAAAAATTTCTCTCCCTAACAAACCTTGCAAGCGTCAAATGATTAGATTGTTCACCCATTTCATACCCAGACGCTCTTGCCCCTTTTGAGGACTGAAATTATTGAACATTGTTTACAAAGAGAACTAAGCAGTTTACTAAATCTGAAAGACAAATATCCTATATCTATTCCAAACGGTCATGAATATGGTTTATAGATCTTTGTTTCCATTTCATCCTCAGAAGACATTTTATTTGGATCTCAAGTGTTGCTAGCGTTGGTATCTTCCTCTTTCTTCCTGCCATGATTTGGTAAGTGTGTGCAAGTTATAACCGGTGCTGTGTCTTCCTTGAAAGTATTCGAAGATCCTGCGCTAGCGCAATCTGACTCTCTCTAGGTTTATTGTCAGGGTTACCCCTCCCTTACTTAGCTCCTGGCCAAATGATCTACCATAGGAGCACGAAGGAGATTTGTCTGTTACTGGGAGTCTGTTCATGGGCAGTCGGACTTTGGGCATTGCATACCGCATGTCTAGGTGCAGACCTCCTCCAAGTCCCTACAGTTGTACATGAGCCCTCACGGCCAAAATTTCCGTGCGCCACAACTACTGCATTGGGCTTGCCTGTGAGAGGCTATATACTGGCAGAAAAGCCTTATTAACAAAGTCTGCTTTCCTTTTCACCTAATGCAAGGCAAGCTAGCGGTGGAGGCTGAAAGCGAAAGGTGACAAACACACAACACAATACATAGCAGAACCTTGGTGCAAATCCTTTCATTTTAGTTAGGTATGTGATATTTATTATTGTACATACAGGTGTAAGTGTGATATAATATTTACTTAGTTTTATGAAAATTGTGCATGTTTTTTATACGTCTGTCTTTATATGTGATATAATGCAAAACAGCAGTTAAGTTTTATGAAAATTGTGCATGTGTTTTATACGTCTGTCTTTATATGTGATATAATGCAAAACAGCAGTTAAGTTTTATGAAAATTGTGCATGTGTTTTATACGTCTGTCTTTATATGTGATATAATGCAAAACAGCAGTTAAGTTTTATGAAAATTGTGCATGTGTTTTATACGTCTGTCTTTATATGTGATATAATGCAAAACAGCAGTTAACTTTTATGAAAAGTGTGCATGTGTTTTATACGTCTGTCTTTATATGTGATATAATGCAAAACAGCAGTTAAGTTTTATGAAAATTGTGCATGTGTTTTATACGTCTGTCTTTATATGTGATATAATGCAAAACAGCAGTTAAGTTTTATGAAAATTGTGCATGTGTTTTATACGTCTGTCTTTATATGTGATATAATGCAAAACAGCAGTTAAGTTTTATGAAAAGTGTGCATGTGTTTTATGCGTCTATCTTTAAATGTGATATAACGCAAAACAGCATTTAAAAACCCCTTGAAAAGAGCTATTGTTTTATTTGTTGAGAACGACCATGTTAGAAGCATGGCATATCTCTCATCTTTTTACAATAAATGAAGTAAAACACATCCCCTATAAAATCCAATGCATTTCAGTAAAATGAAATATGTACACCAGCTAAATGGAAATGACATAAGACATGTATTTCCTCTGCGCACTTTATCCAAGGTATGTGGTATAAACGATTTATGATGTATGGAAAAGGTCACTGTTTATTTCAGCCTCATTTTAAGCTCGACTATTCGAAGAATAAGTCGAGCAATACTACATAACCGGGCGTCGTTGTCGGCGTCACATCTTACTTAAGTTTTTACATGCAAGTTTGTATCTCATTAACTACTGTATGGAATAAGTTGATACTTCATACATATGTTCAGGGTCATTATGTCTGTTAGGTCCCTAACCAAGTTTCATAACCCAAGTTTTGATTTTAAGCAAATATGGACCTTTTTGTACTTACAAAATTTTTATTTAAGTTTCGCATGCAAGTTTGTATCTCATTGAATATTGTATTCAGAAATTGATACTTCGCACATGTGTTCAGGGTCATTATGCAAGGTCCCTGACCAAGTACCATAACTCATGTTTTGATTGCTAGGAAATCATCCCACTTTTATTTTTAGAAAATCCTTGTTAAGGTTTTACATGCAAGTTTAAATCTCGTTAACAACTGTATGGAATGGGTTGGTACTTAATCCATGTGTTTATGCTCATTATGTAAGGTTCCTGACCTAGTTTTGATTATAAGAAAACTATGCCCCCTTTTGTACTTCTATCAAATCAAATTCTGCAGTGATTAACTTGAAACTTCATATATGTGCTTGATATAATAATCTTAGGTCAAAGACAACATCCCTCACTCTTGTTTTGATTTCAAGCCAAATATGGCCTTTTTCGTACTATAAGAATACTTGGTAAAGTTCTACATGCAAGTATGTTTTTCATTTACTACTAAAGGGAACGGGTTTAAATGTGTTTATATTTAACACGTAGACTAAGGGTTATTGATCAAGTGCTATAATTCTGCTATTTTTCTGAAGCAAATTACACCAGTTTCTTTACACATAACATCTTTGTTTAAGTTGTTTGTACATCTTCACACCCCAGAAAAAAGTTATAGTTCACTGACCTATGTCCCTCTCAGACCTTTTATATTTTGAAAACATGCACGTAGTTTTAAGTTTCTATTTTATAATGGTTTATTTAAGTCTTATAAACATATACTTTCCAAGATCAAGATAAATATGCTGACTTTTATTTTTGTGGAAAAAGTGATGTTGTTCGAAATTGAAAGCAACAGAAGACAGTGCGTTATATCAAAATAGGCTTTTAAAGTGTGTTTACAATACTGTGTGGGAACCATTATGAAAAATGGACAGATTGCTCATTAGAAGTTATTTGTTATTTTGTCAGTGACTTCTTCAGCAGAAGGTTCAAAGCGAGTTACTGTAGAGAAATCTTTCGATAACGCACCTTTCACGAAGAAATGTCTTCTTTTGGTTGTAGCCTGCAAATTAAAAAGGCATTCACAATGAACACGGAAGGATGTTTATCCTTTTGGTTGTTTCTGGGCTTGTATATGTTTACTTCGAAACAATGTTGCTTACTTTCAAAGTTTACTATATTTTGTCAGGTGTTCCTTTTGAATGTAGAAATGATTATATTAGATTTTGCAATGCTTCTGTTTGTAAATGACTTTCCTTTTATGTAAATTTGTAATGTGCAGCATAAAGAGTTCGTAATGTTCTATGACTATTATTTCCTATATGTGTGGTACCTATAGGGTAAGAAATAAGGTTTACTTACATGTATGTGTAAGTGTATTTTGCACCTTCTAATTATAAGTTTTAGCATAACACTGTTTTCATATTCCTGTAATTATACATTATCAGATATATCTATATAGAAAACCTTATAAAAGTCTTTTTCAACTTTGGTTTCATGATGACTTGATGTTCTGATACATACTGGGAAGCACAGCACCAGGCTACTTTCTAAAGTTACTTTATAACGATTTTAATTCTAAACCCTCATTTCGTCGCATTTGCTGTGGGAAGACTCTTGAAACAGTAGTTGCAAATTGATGATTTACTCCTCATGAGCAATTCATCGTTTTGCCACAGTGGTTTCGATCAAACTCCTTAACCCATTTCCAAACAATAACGACAATTTACCACTTCGTTGCAGACGACTCTGGAAAACATTGTGGGAAATGGAGAAATTGCTCATGACGAGCAATTTACCCTTCTCCCACAAGGTTTTCTACCACATCAGAAGATTAGTTTCCAATGTCATAACATTTTGTAATTTCGTCTGCAAACTCTTTCAATTTGAAACAGTCGAAAATTTGGTGTTTGGGAAAGGGTTAATGGAACGATTTGTTTTTATCGCCCGCTGTTGCTTACCTTATCACAAATGTGTATCTTGACGAAAGGGTAAGAGTGTATTGTAACTACAGTGTGCCCTGAGTCGTGTGTCATCAACAGTTCACTTTAAATAACATATCTTACTCCAAAGAATTGTTCAATCAGTTTCAATTGGGACAGTGTTAAAGATTCCTCTGTCTAGTTGTTTTGTATTATTTGTGAGCTACTGTGTGGCTGAATTCTGACCGAATCGGCAAACTTTTGAGAAGCTCCCAAACTAATAGTACATACCAGCTTTGCGTTAGGCATTATAGTCGCAGATATGAAGATAATTAAATGATATAAATTGATAATGTTTTGTTCATAACACACCTTTCATGACTGATAATCATCATCAAAAGTTGTTGTTGCTCAAGAAGCTACCATGTATGTAACGAAACTTCCGTTGAATAACGAACGGCATTCTTCTTTCAGATGTTCTCTAAATTCGAATATTGATTAATCAAATTGATTATTGGTTTTATGATTTGGTTTAATCAGTTGTTCATTTTAGTTTATACACGATCGTATTGGGAGTTTCTTTAGAAAATGTATCTTTTACATGTTTATCCAGTTGTGCTAAGATATTCTTTGATTCTGTTTAAGGTATTCCACCCCTGATGAAAAACTTGCATTTGCTTTTGTTAAAGAATTCATTGAAATATAAATCATAAAAGCACTTACCATTTCAAAAGCATTTACCAAGCCACTTTTCCGAATTTGTCTGAGCTTGAATTTATGTTTACAAAATTAATGTATATGGTTTATGTAATTAAATCCATTGAAATTGCCTCCCCTTAAATACAAATGTTAACATTAAAATTAAAATGACATGAATGAAAGGTGGCAAATAAACGTTTCAGTCCATAACAAATTCTTATGAAATAAAACTTCATTTTATATAACCGTGGTTGTTCTGTTGAATCTTTGACTTTGTTATTCTGACTTTTCCTCAAGTTTGCCATCAGGAGAGGAATACTTAAGTTTGTCGACGATTTTATTTCATTATGCATTATCTTTGTTGATCAGTATGTCGTCAGTTGCACAGTATTTATCTCGTATGTCTCTACCCGTGTTCTTCACGTCTGTTTGGAAAGATACAAAAGCATCACATTGCTGGTGGCATAGCATTGATCTTATGTATGTGAGCATTGATCTTATGTATGTGAGCATTGCTCTTATGTATGTGAGCATTGATCTTATGTATGTGAGCATTGATCTTATGTATGTGAGCATTGATCTTATGTATGTGAGCATTGATCTATGTATGTGAGCATTGATCTTATGTATGTGAGCATTGATCTTATGTATGTGAGCATTGATCTTATGTATGTGAGCATTGATCTTATGTATGTGATCTTATGTATGTGAGCATTGATCTTATGTATGTGAGCATTGATCTTATGTATGTGAGCATTGATCTTATGTATGTGAGCATTGATCTTATGTATGTGAGCATTGATCTTATGTATGTGAGCATTGCTCTTATGTATGTGAGCATTGATCTTATGTATGTGAGCATTGATCTTATGTATGTGAGCATTAATCTTATGTATGTGAGCATTGATCTTATGTATGTGAGCATTGATCTTATGTATGTGAGCATTGATCTTATGTACGTGAGCATTGATCTTATGTATGTGAAACAATTCAAAGATAAAAGCCACAATTTCTTTTCTGGATCTTAAAACGTGATGGTTACATACAGACACGTTTACACTGAGACGAGAAATATAAGATTAACGTTAGCTGGGCATATTCTGTGTGATAATTCAAACTGCTTGTGTTGTGTATGTCATTGAAAATTAAACTGACGTTATCAATATATCACTGTCTTAACTTTATTTACGTGAGTCAAATGGATACATACCTGGACAGACACCAGCAATGTAAACCAGAAGTACATGTTTTATATTGTGAATATTTATAAAACTGTTTGTACACTATTCTTGGAATCACATTGGGATATGGAAAGTTACATCAAATAGAGTATTAATTCTTAAATACCATAAGTCCGCCTTGTTTGTATTCCGATGGTTATACAGCATTGTACATTTCCAAACACCAAGGATGCAATATCCCATGTCTGTTGTTTAAAAGAGGTGCATTTTCAGTATTATTACACTCCACCATCACCTGAACATTTCGTTGCCAAGTTTATAAGCGATGGCGCAGCACACAACCTCAATTGCTTTTAAGGACATTTTCAACAGTTTTATAAGTAAATAATTCTTTCATAGAATTTTTTAAAAATTCATATGTTATTTAAAATTTTGTTGTGAATTCAAAAATGAAAAGAAAAATGCAGGTCGACAAGTAAAGTTTTTTGGTAAAATGACAATTTCCATCATGGTAACCGTTTGGGGCAAAAATGTCAATATGACCGTACCATCTTCAAAGGTAATAAAATAATTTCTATAAGGTTTATTAACACAAAAATCATGTATTCATACATTCAATACTTTATGATTCAATGTTATTTTGAATTATTACAATCTGAACATTTTTTGTAATCCAAAGCAGTTTTTCAAATTTTTGTATTCGTCAAAAACCAATGAAAATTGATATCTTTATTACATAAAAATGAAGATATTTAAAAATTTCTTTCATAACTTTTTATTAATTTTTAGTATGTGAAGTAAAATTTAGTCTTGAAATAAAAAATGCCCACAAAACGTATATGTTGACGAGTTAGTTTTTCTGAAAATGACAGTTTCTATGGCAACCGTATTTGAAGAACATATATAAACATGACATATATAACTTTAGATAGAAGCTGGGGGCTTAATATGTATGAGAAATATATGATATAATTAATAACCATTCATACTCTTGGGATAATATGATTATTCCCTGAAAAAAATTGTATACAGTAAACTTCATCCGAATAAGAATGTTATACTATGCAAGTACCTCTTCGGTTACAGATTATTATCTCCATTGGTTGCGCATATAAAGAAAAAACTACCGAGAACGTCCTTAAGGTGCTGGTTAAGCTGGGTAGAGTAATCGATAGTTCGTAACTAAGCCGAGAAACTACTCCTAGATGAATCCAAATCTACATGTTCAGGGATTTGAACCTTTACAGAGAGGCGCTTTGTGATTTTAAGTTTTTCACTCTAACCAATGGTCACGGATCTGACTCTAATGTATGAAAAAACGAAATCCTAAAGAGATTGTAAGTTTGCGCTTAGAATAACATGACAGTCAGCTAGTTATAAAGCGCACCCAGTGCGTTAAAGGAACTATCTCACAAAATGTATTGTGTGAGCAATAAAAATTAAAAAGATTATTTAAAAATCTCCATCGTTAAAAAAATGACCATTTTGAATATCTACATTTTAAAGATGCTGAAAACCTCTGATTCATCAATTAATTCTGAAACAATTATAATGGCCTTCAGTGCTTTGACAGAAAACATTTCTTTATTAATAGTAATGGGTTGCTGTTGGACGCACCTTGCTAGCGTCACGTGCTTAGAGTGTCGACCCATTTCAAAATCTGGGTCCAAGATACATTTCACCATATCAATGAGTCCGCAGGGCGGAAATGAAAGATCATTGTTTACTTTACAAATGAACTTTTTAATCTGTTTTCTAAATCTGCAACATAAATGTACTATTACACTCAAGACTGAGTCCTGTACATTAATGGAAAAACAAACAAAAAAAACGAACAAATGTGCTTTATCGGTTATGAAAGGAGAACAATAATGTCATTCTGTGAGAGAGTCCGTTTCTGGATTAACGAATAATCCGGACTAATGAAGCAGGGCCTGGTCTTATACATATTTAGACATAAACGGTCTATATGCACGTGTATACTTATAAACCTTTACCAAACGCCAAATCTTTGACCGTCCCAAATTGAAAGAGTTTGCAGACGACATTTCAAAACGTAATGAAATACAAAATTAATCTTCTGATATGGCAAAAAACATTGTGGGTCAAGGAGAAATTGCTCGTCACGAGTAGTTTCTCCTTTACCAACACTGTTTTTAAGATTCGTCTCCAACTGTCGTTATTGTTTGGTAATTACTGCATAATTATTCCTTTCCCTTACAATTTCGTTCGGATTGCGAGATATCCGGATATTCGGTGTCCGGATAAACGAGGCTTCACTGTTAATAAATACTTCTTAACGTGCGGATAAATACACGTGCCACCACAGGCTATCAATAGTCCTAAGCACTCGGGTAATCTTGAAGAAGTGAATCTGACTGCTTTGCGTTTAAAGTTAAATACGGTACCTTGTGTAAGTTACTCACATGCATTTAACCATCATCGTTCACAGGCTATAGTTATTGTACCGGTAGGGAATTTGGTATGATTCAAGTTTAAGGTGTTTGTTCAGAGATATGAGGAACTTTGGAAGTTGTACGTTAATTTCTTTAAAACTGTCCAACTGGTGATCTGTTAGAAACGCACTGGAGAATAGCAATTAGAAGCAAAATCAGTTCATATTTTTAAGAACCTGCATACAGTGAATTAATGTGTAATCCAAGTACAAAGCGTTAATTCAGTTTTGAGATCTACAGCATATAGACTGTACATACTGAGATATATTGACGATTCTCGAATTAATTTTGCATTCGATACCTATCTTAATTGTATATTATACAATACTTAGTTTTGTTTAAACGACATTTGATTTCGTCTTTCAAATTTTCTCATCTGTGAACAAGCATCTTAACGAATCAAAACGACAAAACCAAGAGTGATAATAGTAAGACATATCAAAAACCAAGAGTGATAATAGTAAAACATATCAAAAACCAAGAGTGATAATAGTAAGACATAAGACATATCAAAAACCAAGAGTGATAATAGTAAGACATATCAAAAACCAAGAGTGATAATAGTAAGACATATCAAAAACCAAGAGCGATAATAGTAAGAAATATCAAAAACCAAGAGTGATAATAGTAAGAAATATCAAAAACCAAGAGTGATAATAGTAAGACATATCAAAAACCAAGAGTGATAATAGTAAGACATATCAAAAACCAAGAGGGATAATAGTAAGACATATCAAAAACAAAGAGTGATAAAAGTAAGACCAAGAGTGATAATAGTAAGAAATATCAAAAACCAAGAGTGATAATAGTAAGAAATATCAAAAACCAAGAGTGATAATAGTAAGAAATATCAAAAACCAAGAGTGATAATAGTAAGAAATATCAAAAACCAAGAGGGATAATAGTAAGACATATCAAAAACAAAGAGTGATAAAAGTAAGACATATCAAAAACCAAGAGTGATAATAGTAAGAAATATCAAAAACCAAGAGTGATAATAGTAAGAAATATCAAGAGATATTTAATGAAGATATAGTCCCTTGTATGGCGTAAATGTTAAATATTGTTCAATTGTAATAATCAAGAATATTGACGATCTCAAAATAAATCAACACAATGGTAACTCTTTAGTAATCCCGAGGAGACAAACTATTGAAGACCCCACTCAAAAACCGCCAGAATGTGCAATCAAGACTATTGTGCTTTTCTGGTGAGAAAATTCTAGGAGCAAGGATGGGTGTGCTGACCGCCGCTATATGACTGGTGAGGAAATACTAGTAGTAAGGCTAGGTGTGCTGACTGTCACTATATGACTGGTGAAGAAATACTAGTAGTAAGGCTAGGTGTGCTGACCGTCACTATATGACTGGTGAAGAAATACTAGTAGTAAGGATAGATGTGCTGACTGTCACTATATGACTGGTGAAGAAATACTAGTAGTAAGGATAGGTGTGCTGACCGTCACTATATGACTGGTAAAGAAATACTAGTAGTAAGGATAGATGTGCTGACCGTCACTATATGACTGGTGAGGAAATACTTATAGTAAGGATAGGTGAGCTGACCGTCACTATATGACTGGTGAGGAAATACTAGTAGTAAGGATAGGTGTGCTGACCGCCGCTATATGACTGGTGAGGAAATACTAGTAGTAAGGATAGGTATGCTGACCGTCGCTATATGACTGGTGAGGAAATACTTATAGTAAGGATAGGTGAGCTGACCGTCACTATATGACTGGTGAGGAAATACTAGTAGTAAGGATAGATGTGCTGACCGCCGCTATATGACTGGTGAGGAAATACTAGAAGTAAGGATAGGTGTGCTGACTGTCACTATATGACTGGAGAGGAAATACTAGTAGTAAGGATAGGTATGCTGACCGACTCTATATGACTGGTGAGGAAATACTAGAAGTAAGGATAGGTGTGCTGACTGTCACTATATGACTGGTGAAGAAATACTAGTAGTAAGGATAGATGTGCTGACCGCCGCTATATGACTGGTGAGGAAATACTAGTAGTAAGGATAGGTGTGCTGACAGTCACTATATGACTGGAGAGGAAATGCTAGTAGTAAGGATAGGTATGCTGACCGTCACTATATGACTGGTGAGGAAATACTAGAAGTAAGGATAGGTGTGCTGACTGTCACTATATGACTGGTGAAGAAATACTAGTAGTAAGGATAGATGTGCTGACCGCCGCTATATGACTGGTGAGGAAATACTAGTAGTAAGGATACGTGTGCTGACCGTCACTATATGACTGGAGAGGAAATACTAGTAGTAAGGATAGGTATGCTGACCGACTCTATATGACTGGTGAGGAAATACTAGTAGTAAGGATAGGTGTGCTGACCGTCACTATATGACTGGTGAGGAAATACTAGTAGTAAGGATAGGTGTGCTGACTGTCACTATATGACTGGAGAGGAAATACTAGTAGTAAGGATAGGTATGCTGACCGACTCTATATGACTGGTGAGGAAATACTAGTAGTAAGATTAGGTATGCTGACCATCACTATATGACTGGTGAGGAAATACTAGTAGTAAGGATAGGTGTGCTGACCGTCACTATATGACTGGTGAGGAAATACTAGAAGTAAGGATAGGTGTGCTGACTGTCACTATATGACTGGTGAAGAAATACTAGTAGTAAGGATAGATGTGCTGACCGCCGCTATATGACTGGTGAGGAAATACTAGTAGTAAGGATAGGTGTGCTGACAGTCACTATATGACTGGAGAGGAAATGCTAGTAGTAAGGATAGGTATGCTGACCGTCACTATATGACTGGTGAGGAAATACTAGAAGTAAGGATAGGTGTGCTGACTGTCACTATATGACTGGTGAAGAAATACTAGTAGTAAGGATAGATGTGCTGACCGCCGCTATATGACTGGTGAGGAAATACTAGTAGTAAGGATACGTGTGCTGACCGTCACTATATGACTGGAGAGGAAATACTAGTAGTAAGGATAGGTATGCTGACCGACTCTATATGACTGGTGAGGAAATACTAGTAGTAAGGATAGGTGTGCTGACCGTCACTATATGACTGGTGAGGAAATACTAGTAGTAAGGATAGGTGTGCTGACTGTCACTATATGACTGGAGAGGAAATACTAGTAGTAAGGATAGGTATGCTGACCGACTCTATATGACTGGTGAGGAAATACTAGTAGTAAGGATAGGTGTGCTGACCGTCACTATATGACTGGTGAGGAAATACTAGTAGTAAGGATAGGTGTGCTGACCGCCGCTATATGACTGGTGAGGAAATACTAGTAGTAAGGATAGGTGTGCTCACCGTCACTATATGACTGGTGAAGAAATACTAGTAGTAAGGATAGATGTGCTGACCGCCGCTATATGACTGGTGAAGAAATACTTATAGTAAGGATAGGTGAGCTGACCGTCACTATATGACTGGTGAGGCTGAATACTGAAGTAGTAAGGATAGGTGTGCTGACCGTCACTATATGACTGGTGAAGAAATACTAGTAGTAAGGATAGGTATGCTGACCGTCACTATATGACTGGTGAGGAAATACTAGTATTAAGGATAGGTGTGCTGACTGTCACTATATGACTGGTGAGGAAATACTAGTAGTAAGGATAGGTGTGCTGACTGTCACTATATGACTGGTGAAGAAATACTAGTGGTAAGGATAGGTGTGCTGACTGTCACTATGTGACTGGTGAGGAAATACTAGTAGTAAGGATAGGTATGCTGACCGTCACTATATGACTGGTAAGGAAATACTAGTAGTAAGGATAAGTGTGCTGACCGCCGCTATATGACTGGTGCGGAAATACTAGTATTAACGATAGGTGTTCTGACCGTCATTATATGACTGGTGAAGAAATACTAGTAGTAAGGATAGGTGTTCTGACCATCACTATATGACTGGTGAAGAAATACTTGTAGTAAGGATAGGTATGCTGACCGTCATTATATGACTGGTGAAGAAATACTAGTAGTAAGGATAGGTATGCTGACCGTCACTATATGACTGGTGAAGAAATACTAGTAGTAAGGATAGGTATGCTGACCGTCACTATATGACTGGTGATGAAATACTAGTAGTAAGGATAGGTATGCTGACCGTCATTATATGACTGGTGAGGAAATACTTGTAGTAAGGATAGGTATGCTGACCGTCACTATATGACTGGTGAGGAAATACTAGTAGTAAGGATAGGTATGCTGACCGTCATTATATGACTGGTGAAGAAATACTAGTAGTAAGGATAGATGTGCTGACCGTCACTATATGACTAGTGAGGAAATACTAGTAGTAAGGATACGTGTGCTGACCGTCACTATATGACTGGTGAAGAAATACTAGTAGTAAGCATAGATGTGCTGACCGTCACTATATGACTGGTGAAGAAATACTAGTAGTAAGGATAGGTGTGCTGACCGTCACTATATGACTGGTGATGAAATACTAGTGGTAAGGATAGGTGTGCTGACCGTCACTATATGACTGGTGAGGAAATACTAGTAGTAAGGATAGGTATGCTGACTGTCATTATATGACTGGTGAAGAAATACTAGTAGTAAGGATAGGTATGCTGACCGTCACTATATGACTGGTGAGGAAATACTAGTAGTAAGGATAGGTATGCTGACCGCCGCTATATGGCTGGTGAAGAAATACTAGTAGTAAGGATAGGTGTGCTGACTGTTACTATATGACTGGTGAGGAAATACTAGTAGTAAGGATAGGTATGCTGACCGTCATTATATGACTGGTGAAGAAATACTAGTAGTAAGGATAGGTATGCTGACCGCCGCTATATGACTGGTGAAGAAATACTAGTAGTAAGGATAGGTGTGCTGACTGTCACTATATGACTGGTGAGGAAATACAAGTAGTAAGGATAGGTATGCTGACCGTCATTATATGACTGGTGAGGAAATACTAGTAGTAAGGATAGGTATGCTGACCGTCACTATATGACTGGTGAGGAAATACTAGTAGTAAGGATGGATGTGCTGACTGTCACTATATGACTGGTGAGGAAATACTAGTAGTAAGGATAGATGTGCTGACTGTCACTATATGACTGTTGAGGAAATACTAGTAGTAAGGATAGGTATGCTGACCGTCACTATATGACTGGTGAGGAAATACTAGTTGTAAGGATAGATGTGCTGACTGTTACTATATGACTGGTGAGGAAATACTAGTAGTAAGGATAGGTGTGCTGACCGTCACTATATGACTGGTGAGGAAATACTACTAGTAAGGATAGGTGTGCTGACTGTTACTATATGACTGGTGAGGAAATACTAGTAGTAAGGATAGGTGTGCTGACCGTCACTATATGACTGGTGAGGAAATACTAGTAGTAAGGATAGGTGTGCTGACCGACTCTATATGACTGGTGAGGAAATACTAGTAGTAAGATTAGGTATGCTGACCGTCACTATATGACTGGTGAAGAAATACTAGTAGTAAGGATAGGTATGCTGACCGCCTCTATATGACTGGTGAGGAAATACTAGTAGTAAGATTAGGTATGCTGACCGTCACTATATGACTGGTGAGGAAATGCTAGTAGTAAGGATAGATTTGCTGACTGTTACTATATGACTGGTGAGGAAATACTAGTAGTAAGGATAGGTGTGCTGACCGTCACTATATGACTGGTGAGGAAATACTAGAAGTAAGGATAGGTATGCTGACCGTCACTTTATGACTGGTGAGGAAATACTAGTAGTAAGGATAGATGTGCTGACCGCCTCTATATGACTGGTGAAGAAATACTTATAGTAAGGATAGGTGTGCTGACCGTCACTATATGACTGGTGAGGAAATACCAGTAGTAAGGATAGATGTGCTGACTCTCACTATATGACTGGTGAGGAAATACTAGTAGTAAGGATAGGTATGCTGACCGTCACTATATGACTGGTGAGGAAATACTAGTAGTAAGGATAGATGTCCTGACCGTCACTAGATGACTGGTGAAGAAATACTAGTAGTAAGGATAGATGTGCTGACCGCCGCTATATGACTGGTGAAGAAATACTAGTAGTAAGGATAGGTATGATGACCGTCACTTTATGACGTGAAGAAATACTAGTAGTAAGGATAGATGTGCTGACCGTCACTATATGACTGGTGAGGGAATACTAGTAGTAAGGATAGGTATGCTGACCGTCACTATATGACTGGTGAGGAAATACTAGTAGTAAGGATAGGTGTGCTGACCGTCACTATATGACTGGTGAAGAAATACTAGTAGTAAGGATAGATGTGCTGACTGTCACTATATGACTGGTGAGGAAATACTTATAGTAAGAATAGATGTGCTGACTGTTACTATATGACTGGTGAGGAAATACTAGTAGTAACGATAGGTGTGCTGACCATCACTATATGACTGGTGAGGAAATACTAGTAGTAAGGATAGGTGTGCTGACCGTCACTATATGACTGGTGAGGAAATACTAGTAGTAAGGATAGGTGTGCTGACCGTCACTATATGACTGGTGAGGAAATACTAGTAGTAAGGATAGGCGTGCTGACCGTCACTATATGACTGATGAGGAATTACTAGTAGTAAGGATGGGTATGCTGACCATCACTATATGACTCGTGAAGAAATACTAGTAGTAAGGATAGGTATGCTGACCGTCACTTTATGACTGGTGAGGAAATACTAGTAGTAAGGATAGATGTGCTGACCGTCACTATATGACTGGTGAGGGAATACTAGTAGTAAGGATAGGTGTGCTGACCGTCATTATATGACTGGTGAAGAAATACTAGTAGTAAGGATAGATGTGCTGACTGTCACTATATGACTGGTGAGGAAATACTTATAGTAAGAATAGATGTGCTGACTGTTTCTATATGACTGGTGAGGAAATACTAGTCGTATGGATAGGTGTGCTGACCGTCACTATATGACTGGTGAGGAAATACTAGTAGTAAGGATAGGTGTGCTGACCGTCACTATATGACTGGTGAGGAAATACTAGTAGTAAGGATAGGTGTGCTGACCGTCACTATAAGACTGGTGAGGAAATACTAGTAGTAAGGATAGATGTGCTGACTGTCACTATATGACTGGTGAGGAAATACTAGTAGTAAGGAGAGGTGTGCTGACCGTCACTATATGACTGGTGAGGAAATACTAGTAGTAAGGATAGATGTGCTGACTGTCACTATATGACTGGTGAGGAAATACTAGTAGTAAGGATAGGTGTGCTGACCGTCACTTTATGACTGGTGAAGAAATACTAGTAGTAAGGATGGGTATGCTGACCATCACTATATGACTGGTGAAGGAATACTAGTAGTAAGGATAGTTATGCTGACCGTCACTATATGACTGGTGAGAAAATACTTATAGTAAGGATAGGTGTGCTGACTGTCACTATATGACTGGTGAGGAAATACTAGTAGTAAGGATAGATGTGCTGACCGTCACTATATGACTGGTGAAGAAATACTAGTAGTAAGGATAGATGTGCTGACCGTCACTATATGACTGGTGAAGAAATATTAATAGTAAGGATAGGTGAGCTGACCGTCACTATATGACTGGTGAGGGAATACTAGTAGTAAGGATAGGTGTGCTGACCGTCACTATATGACTGGTGAAGAAATACTAGTAGTAAGGATAGGTGTGCTGACCGTCATTATATGACTGGTGAAGAAATACTAGTAGTAAGGATAGGTATGCTGACCGTCACTATATGACTGGTGAGGAAATACTTATAGTAAGAATAGATGTGCTGACTGTTACTATATGACTGGTAAGGAAATACAAAGAGTAAGGATGGGTGTCTTGACCGCCACTTTATGACTGATAAGAAAATGCAAGGATGGGTTTGCTGACTGCCGCTTTATGACTGATAAGAAAATGCAAGGATGGGTGTGCTGACCGCCGCTATATGACTGGTAAGGAAATACAAGGAGTAAGGATGGGTGTCTTGACCGCCACTTTATGACTGGTAAGGAAATACAAAGAGTAAGGATGGGTGTGCTGACCGCCGCTATGAGACTGGTGAGGAAATAAAAAAGTAAGGATTAGTGTGCTGACCGCCGCTATATGACTGATAAGAAAATGCAAGGATGGGTGTGCTGACCGCCGCTATATGACTGGTAAGGAAATACAAAGAGTAAGGATGGGTGTCTTAACCGCCACTTTATGACTGATAAGAAAATGCAAGGATGGGTGTGCTGACCGCCGCTATATGACTGGTAAGGAAATACAAAGAGTAAGGATGGGTGTCTTGACCGCCACTTTATGACTGATAAGAAAATGCAAGGATGGGTGTGCTGACCGCCGCTTTATGACTGATAAGAAAATGCAAGGATCTGTGTGCTGACCGCCGCTATATGACTGGTAAGGAAATCCAAGGAGCAAGACTATGTATGCTGACCGCTGCTATATGACTGGTAAGGATATACATGGAGCAAGGCTAGGTATGCTGGCCGCCGCTATATGACTGGTAAGGAAATACAAGGATTGGTGTGCTGACCGCCGCTTTATGACTGGTGAGGAAATGCAAGGGTAGGTATGCTGACCGCCGCTATATTACTGGTGAGGATATACAAGGAGCAAGGCTGTGTATGCTAACCGCCGCTATATGACTGGTGAGGAAATACAAGTAGTAAGGATAGGTGTGCTGACCGCCGCTATATGACTAGTGGGAAATAAAAGGAGTAAGGATGGGTGTCGTGGCCGCTGCTTTATGACTGGTGAGGAAAAACAAGGAACAAGGATGGGTGTGCTGACCGCTGCTTTATGTCTGGTGAGGAAATACTAGTAGTAAGGATATGTGTGCTGACCGTCACTTTATGACTGGTGAGGAAATGCTAGTAGTAAGGATAAGTGTGCTGACCGCCGCTATATGACTAGTGAGGAAATAAAAGGAGTAAGGATGGGTATGCTGACCGTCACTTCATGACCTGTGAGGAAAAACAAGGAACAAAGATGGGTGTGGTGGCCGCTGCTTTATGACTGGTGAGGAAAAATAAGGAACAAAGATGGGTGTGGTGGCCGCTGCTTTATGTCTGGTGAGGAAATACTAGGAGAAATGATGGGTGTGCTGACCACCGCTATATGACTGAGAAAACGTTGGTGTTAGGTTCGTATTCCTAATGCGTAACTTCACTGACTAGAACAGAACATAACATAGTGTTTTAGATGAGTATATAGTATAAAGTCACATTTTACATAGTTTGAACAAAATATTATATTATTTGAGTTTTGAGGAATATTATACCTAATACGAAATTCAATATTTGATATCAAAGAGTGAAGAAATTATTCAAAAAACAAAATTAAGATTGTTGTGTAAGATAACGAACACTTTGAAATGTTTGACGAACCTTCAGTGCTGATTTTATGTATTTTGCCAAACTAATTAACAAAGCTTCATCATTTGTCGACATGAGAGCATTAAACTTTAAAATAGACGGTTTTATATAGTAATTCTCAGTAATATATTGTTTTCTGATTTTTTGAAAGTTTTCACAAATACATATAAAATGGTTAACATCCTCAATTTCATGGGATGTGCAACCCCTACAATATCTCTCATTTCGAGGTTTAGCCCTCTGGGTGGATCTAGTGTTTACGGCATATGCTACAGACTATTATATAGCCCAATGTGACAAAACAGAGTTTTACCAACAGTTTGTTTTGTTTATGGGAAATAATTACCCAATGAAAAATTACTTGCGCATTACAAACGAGTGCGTTAAGAATGATTTTGAAATAAAGTAGAATATTGGGAAAACAGATTACATATACATGAACCTGAAACCCCAACCTTTACTGTCGGATGTTCGTTTATTTCCTTCCGATTGTCCCATATTTATACAGTACTTACAAATTTAACCCCGTACTCGATTATAGCACGCTTTGGCGCACATGCAACACAAACCTTCAGAAGCTACTGTGACGAAATGGGAATACAATGCAATCTTAACTCACCGTAGTTTATAGCCAGTATTGCTCTCACGCTTTTTTGTCGTCTGCTGTTGCTTTCAAAATAGACCAGTCACAAATCCATGCATGACGTTATTTGTTATTTGATGACGACATAATATAAATGCTGGTATCTTCTTAAAAGATCAAGTTATGCCTAGATATTCATAGAAAACTTAATTCGGTTATGACCTTCTCTCGTGCCTATATTAAGACTTTATCGATTTTTTTCCCAAAAATTTAAAAGCCTCCAGTAAACCCTTATTGTGGCTTAGAAAGTAGGATAAAGGTCACGATGACATTATTATAAGTGCATGTGAGGAGTATAACAGTGTAGTTTAACCCTTTATCAAACGCCAATTTTCGGCTGTCCCAAATTAAAAGATATTGCAGACAACATTTCAAAATGAGACGAAATTGAAAAATAATCATCTGATAGGGCTGAAAACATTGTGGGAAAAGGAGAAATTGCTCGTTAAGAGCAATTCTTCCTTTTTCTACAATGCTTTCTAGAGTCGTCTTCAAAAAGTGGTCAAATGTCGTTACTGTTTGGTAATGGATTAATAGGTAACAGCAGATATTGTTTCTGCTATTCCTCGTATTAAGAAATCCTGATTTTCTGAAATTGACTTATACGTACAAACATATCTCGTCACAAGAACTTGTACATTTAAACCTAAACATACATACATTTCAACATGGATTCAAGAAAGGTGTTTAACAAAATATGTTGCTTACTACAATATCTCACCTATACTTAAGCGTATAAACGTCTGGATTTAAAGGTATAGCTTTTTGTTAGTTTATTCAATTTCAATATCCGGAAATCACAATAAAAGGATATTAGTAATGATCAAAATAAAACAAAGCGGTTTCCTCGTTCAAGCACCAAATAAATATAAAAAGATGGGGATTTCAATGTCTCCTTTTTGGTTGATGTTAAAATATTTACTCGAATCTGGCCGATTGGGACAGTAATTGTCGAATCGTAACAATACATGTAAGTAAAATGGGGGTCAACCAAGAGAACCCCCTCTTCCTGCACATCTTTATTCTCATGTTTTCTGTGAAAGAAATTGAATGTAATGAAGATTTTGTAATGTTTTGTATTTTGATGTCAAATGGATTATTTTGAAAGTATATTTCGATAGAGGGTGTCGCCTTCTGGCCCTTTCGATTTGGGGCGAAACAAAAAAGTATTTCCACTGTTTGTAACAATAATACAAACAATAAAAAAAATCCTCGTTGGCTTCGATATTTTTAATGTTTACTCTTGTTTATGCATGTAATTGTAAATGTGTTTGAACTATGGGCCTGTGTGCTTACGTTCTAATATAATTATGTTATGTTACATGTTTACTATACAATATAATACAATAACCATAAAATATGATTAATAGTTTGATGTGGTTCTAGATCTAACCGTTTCAGTACATTCAAAAATGTCCATGTACATACTCAATACCCTTTTAGGTAAATCGTATTGAAAACCATATTGTTGTGTTTAATGAAAATCATGATGTAAACCTTACCTGTACTTATGCATTTATGTGACTGATATCAAAGAAAGTGACCTATAAGCCAAACGGGTGTAATGAATTGTGTTATGGTAATTATTTGACATGTCTTGTACCTATGGCACTATAACATATGATCTAATTACGACTTACTTACACCTATGGAATGACTCTAATAGATAGTTGAGCTTCATCTCAAAGGTTGCCTTCAAGCCCCGCATATGTGTATTCCTTTACAGAATATATTTACCCTTAAAGTGCTAGAACTGACTTCAAGCTCATGCAAACATGTTACATCCAGGCCAGCCGCCAGCTAAATTAGCGGCTGGCCTGTGATCTAACCTGTTTGCTACTCTGAGTATCTTTCCACATCAAAATTGAACAGAATTCTAAGGTTTTGGAAAGCAGACGAAACCAAAATCTGTTTTAGAACATTATCAAGCATTATAAGGGTTAAATAATGTAATGTTTCGTTTAATAGTCGGCGAATTTGACAGCAGCTCGTGGGAAACAGCTGGTATGACCACGTGGTTTCTTAACTATTAATTTTTAAAAGCTTATTTGATCACCTGGGTACCGTTTTACTAAACAGTTTACGCTTAAGATTTCCGTAAGTCTAAAACAACAATTCCTCTTTTATCAATATTTGGCTAAGCAATATTGCAAAGTAACACATCATTGGAATCGTCTCTCAGAGACGCTTCCAATGATGTGTCACATTGCAATATTGTACGTTCTTTGAAGATACTATCCATGTTTATCAATTATGACGTACGTAAACCTTTTCCGTACGTTGTTTAGTAAAACGGGCCCCAGAACATTATAGGGCTTGCAGACGACATCAACGCAGTTGATTATAGAATATTTCCCCTTCTATGGTATAAACAATGTACGGAATTACAAAAACATTCGAGCGACTATAAAAGAGTTCCTCCTTTTCCCATTATAATTTCAAAAACAGTTTGTATCAGTCACTTTAAACCCATGATTCTTCGGTACAGGGTTCAAATTAAAAACTACTTTGTACACTTCTTTTAATTCGCCCGATAGTGTGTGGTCTATGAGAAAGTTTAGAATAAACATATGTCATAAATAATGTTTAGTCTCGATAAAAGGAAATACCTTTATCACGCACTCGTTCTATTAAGGTAGAATATCCATAATCCGCCATATTCGATGTCTTTCCTTCGTCGGATTACTTCGGTCGTTCTCGGTATACATCGGTCTGGGACGGAACTATATTCGTTTTACACCGAATAGTACCGGCCTCGAACAATGTATACCGAGAACGAAAGTAATCCGACGAAAGAATCGGTTTCAAAATTGCTGATTATGGGTATTCTGCCTAAAGCTGTCTTTCAATCGTCACACAGCCCCAAGAAAATACACGCTAGTTCATAGCTTTTTACTTAGCTAGTTTTTACTATGTTTGTACTGTATAGGGTCTACTATACTTTCAATCAGTCATATTGGGATTGAAACATTGTTATTCAAGAAGAAAAAATGAATCAATTAACCATCTTTACATATGGAACGAAACGCATCCTTTATCCTCATGATACCCTAAGTTAAATCCCGGCAACAGTTCAAATATCGATGCTGCTTAGATGTAAAGCAGCACTGTATATTTTACTAAATAAGGATCTTCCCAGTCCCAAGAATGACAGGAAGGGAAGTCACTATCTACGCTTGATGAGTCGACTAACCGCGCGTTCAATGGTCGTCGGAACCATTTCACAATTTGACGGTTCAATGCAAAGTAATGTACTGTAGGACCTTCACGGTTGTGAAAGGTTTAAGGTACACGGTGGTAAATTAAAACGGCTTCTATGCGTATAATCTTGCGTTGCATGCTTCTATTAGTACAAGCAACGGTTTCTATACGTTTGTAAACAAAGAAAAACATGAAGATGGACCGGGAAAAAGAAGAATATAAAGAAAAAGAGAAATAATTTATTAAAATGACGTGTATCACGGAACAATATGAACTATTTTGTATAACGTATGTATTTTGTCTTGTCATATAACATTTTATTTAGTCCACACTTAAGAAAACAAGTTGGCCACATGCGAGTCCTCATTGTAAACCATTTGATGAAAATATAGTCTTTTGTCTGATTTATAAGAGATTATGTTCTTTTTCGAAATGTAATTCGTCAGAAAAAATAAAGATCAATGCATGCAACGTTTTTATTGTCATATGTAATGTCTGTAAATAAAAGAAATATATAAAAGTCCTCAACGGGGGTGGCTACGGATACTATGCGAATAATCTATAAAGCTGTAATTTGTGGCACCGGCTAATGGACGAACAGATTGCACTGGCTTCTATACGAACCGTCATTCTTTTGTTTTATACGTTAAAACGAAAATAAGACGGTCTCTCTTTGGTTATATCAACAAAAGGAGAGACGAATAGATGCTACCCACCCATGTTCATCTCCCACGATAATTACTGTCCATTCAAGTCTTTTAAAGCGGTCCTTCCACTGAAGTGTTCAATATTGTATCGTCCAAGTTTGTTTCTGCTTTCTATTGTTAATGTCTTTTCCAACGATGTCTCGCCCGAGTTTGTTATTACTGTCATTGTCTTGTCCAACATCGTTTTGTTTGAGTTTGTCATGACCACTTTTGTCTCGTTCAAATTTATGTTGATCATACCAAGAAATGATAGAAATATGTTGACACGAAAGGCTAAGTGTTAAATTCTGAACGAACTATTAACACGGAAAATAAGTTAATGCCGTACGCATTGTGTTTCATAAGCATACATGCTGTTATTGTACTTTGTCATTACACACAAGAAAAGGCGGTTCATAGAGTCACGGACAAGATAACTCTGAGTGGCCTCTGTGGTCGAGGTATTAATGTCGCAGACTTTTAATAATGGTCCCTCATCGCTTTGGGCTTGATTCTCTTCTAAGGAAGGAAAACATGAAATACAATAGCCTCGACTATGTGTCTTATATTTCTTGATGAAACTATTTGTAATGATAATGCGAATGCAAATCATAGAGTCTTATAAAAAAAACCTACTTTCATGAGTTAAACGAATTAGCTTATTTCAAGTGAAATAACTTGTTATAGAAAAAGCCACATCTTGATGCATATTTCACACACAAAGTGAAAAAATCGGCTTAATTTATCAAGATATTAATTTGAATAAATTATGTTGAAACTATTCTAATGAAAAAAACATGTTTTACAACTAAATTGATGATCATAAACGGGTTATATAAATTTGTTCGTTTACATCGTTAATTAGCCGGTGCCGTGTACGTATATAATCCATTGCATTAAAATATCTCTTTTTTTACCATGTGCAGGGCTTATCAAAATTTAAAAACCGAAATTATTGAGAAGTATCAGTTAATGTGCGTTAAAATTGCCAAAACAATGTCAATAAGAGTTTGATACCTTTAGATATGATTGAAATATTATCTTTAAGTGTTTAACCTACATTTTCGTCCAATGAGAATGCGTCAATTTGAAATATTTTGTTGGTTTATTTTCCATAAACTACTACTCGAGTGTTCTATCTGGGTCTATGAGACTTTTACTCTGGTATCACGCATGCGCATACATGAGTAGTTTTAGGCTCAAACTCCAAATCAATGGCACGTGTAAGCTTAGCCTACGGTAGCGATGGAAAGATCGCTGTGACGTCGCGGGGAGAATAAAGGGTTATTTGAACTCCATATGACATTTAAAATGTTAAAACAATGTGATAAAAAGAGATCCTGTTTGTGCGGACAATTTCCCCTTCCGTCACAATGCTTTAAAAAGCTTTATGACACAGAAATAAATAAAAAGGAATTACAATCAACTGGGTTATAGGGTTTAATCCTTAATCCTAACATCGTTGTGAAAAAAAGAAACTAAACTATATTAACCTTTTACCCCATTAGGAATAATATGACGGGTACTAATTGAAAGCAAGCTAATATGTGACGTAAACAAATTACGTTTTAATCTACATCACTGGGTAATGCAGTTTTCTTATTCCAAATATGGTATGGCAGATTGTTGGCATGCAATTGACAGCCGCGGAAGGCGTGGTTTATTTCGAATTTCAAAATACTGAGCATCAGTTTTATGCCATTCGCCGATCATACCCGGAGAGGGGTGGTTTACCAGTGCAAGATAGAGCGCTCTATGGAAATGTAGGTTAAACACTAAGTTATCGCTATCGCTCCTTCCTCCGGGTTTCTATATCGTTTAAATTTCACTATCTAGCCTCTAACTAGTACTTAAATCAACTTTGAAGAGTTCTCACTTATTTCTGCCTCACATTTTTGGTTTGTTTTTGAATACCGGAACACGTCGAACGCAAATGTCAGTTTATATCAATGGACAAATATATAACATGTTCCGTCAGATAATTAAAACAAGAAACTTTGTTGTATCTGCTAAGATATCAAAGAAATAAACACACCCGTCATCACATGTCAACACGATTTATCGGTATAGAAGCCGGTGCCTGTAAGCATAGAAGCATGCAACGCTCGATTATACGCATAGAAGCCGTTTTGATTAACCACCGTGACCTTGGTGGATGCCCAATAATCTTTCATATGGATTGCATATCAACAGCACAGCCGATCAGAGTACAACACCGTTTTGCAATGATGAGATGCGATTGCGTCTTTTTGAGGTTTATTTGCTCGGTGCGTTAGTGTAGTGAACGCGAAATTAACCTATGAAGAGGCACTTGGCTTGATACTTGGTGGCTTGATACTTACGAACCCTAAATAAATAAACCAGAGGAAAAAGATGTATCAAAATGAGATCATAGTGAGACTCATAGTCTTTGTGACTCCCCCGAGGAAGAGTCACAGGCGCCCTTTACTTTAGAGTTGTTGTGGTTGTTCGTTTTTGTGTTTTTGACTATGTGAACTCCGGATCTCAGAAGAAACTGTAGGAGAATTTATATTTATACTACGCCTTAACCAAGCAAATTATGAATAAGGGTGAGAATTAGCATATACGGTTTCTTTACGTACACATCTTATGCAATGAGTCACACGTTTTTATTTCATATCATTATGTAAAGGAATTAATGAAGGATCCTTATACCAAATATAACATGTTAAAATGAAATTATGTGATTATGAACAATGATTTATCATTAAATAATGTATCTAAATTTAAAATTGAGACCTTATCACGTGATATTAAATGTGCGATTAAAGCGACCGGAAATGAATGAACTTGTGCCGATAAGAGAATAAATATGGACTCCTTGTGTGTCTGTGAGACGTGTACAAGTTTTGTTCACGCAACAATTAATTAAATCGAAGGAAACATTTTAACCATCAAACAGGTAAAAAGGTGCATTCATTAAATCTTCATAGAGTAACCATTATTTCATTTATTAACGTTTCACCTGTATTTACTTTCGTTTTCCATGTCCCTGAATGGGTGGAGTTGGGCGATTCATGTTAAGACATTATTTTTTATCTTATTTTTTTTCTATTTATTAATGTACAGCGATCTCTCTCTGTCTCTAGCATTATATTACATGTGACCTACCAGTACTATGCAAGGAAATGTGCCTTGACAAAGGATATTCCACGTTGAAATAGATGATCGCCATCGAGGATCGAACCCGGGCTGGTCGGTCTCTATTTCCCGCTTCTTACCATTACACCACCACACATAACAAACTAACAGCCATTATGAAACGCACTTCTATAATGAGATAGTTTTTGTTTTTTAAACTCTCATTTTTTTATCATTTGTGATTTACTGTCACACCAAAGTCCCCTACTGTCTATCACGAAAAAGATATTTGGGCTGACAGCCATGCACTCGTAATAGTTACAAGCCCACAGTCTCTATTCTGTATACAATACCCTCACATATACAGTCTTACACAAATCCACTCTCTTATTGCCTTTATCCAGTTATGCCTTGTAGAATTTCATAGCAGTCGAAAGTCAAGATAAAAGAGCTTTGTTTCTCTCTATAAAACAGAGGCAAAAAAGGCACCTTCCAAATTGGAAAGTTCTGTATCTTTCTGAAATAATGCAATTTCCCTAAAATTCTTACACCAGCTTTTGGTTTTCCCAATTCAGCAATTCCAGCGATACCTTTTTATAAAACAAATAGGCCTATGCCTCTTCCTAATTGAAGCAGGAATGGTCCTGGATATAAATGTCGTTTCTAACGTGATTGGCTGATTGATTGACGGTCGTATTTTTAGGGCCTCAGTTCAATATCATAGGTCTTATAAGGTCGAACTCGTTGTTGGTGCAGTCGGATCATAATCACTGAATGAAACATCAAGCTCATTTTCTGTATACTACCTCATTTGTCCCTTTATCCCACTGGTATCGTCCCAACACCGTAACGTAACTATATTTATTCTCAAATAGCCATTTTCCGTCTGTAATTTATTTAAATATGGACCAGCCACAATTTCCCGTACGGACGAACTCGTTTATAGCTTTAGATATATTACCATTACTGACGTACAACATGCTATTGTCCAAAAGCCATCGATAGTCTAGAGATCGTCTGTCATAAAATTCAAATTAAATTATACCAATCATCGACCTCTTAAGGAGAATGAATATCATAGGGAATGTGGGCCCAAGCGCTCTGAACTTGTTGGCAATGGAAGTCTTCCAATTTTGATTCAAGATAAATGGTTAAAGTGTTTCTTTGATTGTTCCATAGAACACACCTTTCCGATTGTCACTAAGTCGCCTGATGTCGGCGTATCATCCTATTCAATTCTCAAAATAATATTCAGATTAAACATTAATAATTGATTGATCAGCAAATCTCTGGCTTCTCACAACGTTTGAATTGTCGCCTGTTGCCTCTTTGAGGTTTAAATGCTAAGATTTGATGATAACAGTATGGCTATCACTATAACTCAGCGTAACAATATTGCCAAAAATACGTTCGACTGTCGTCTGCTGCGGTGACATTTAAAGTCGTTTGCTTAAGAAAGCGGTTTGAACATGTAAACCTTGATTGATAACAGATAACGACGCCTGTTTACCCATGTGACCCAATGGTATTGCAAAAGTACTCTGAGTATAGTATGATGAAATGACGTGGAAACGTCGTTTGTTTTAGGGAAGGTATGGAGTTTTGTATAATAGGATAAATCATAACGTTTCCGTGTCTACTTATGTCACTCATCATCGACATAGGCCTATTGTCGACTTCTTTTGAATATCGTCTGCTGCTGTGATATTAGATACGTCTGTTTAAGGGTTAACGTTAAATGTGTATCAGTTGTTATGGTTGATAGATAATGTGCAACTGCATGGATACCACAAAACTTTGGCCAGAGTTGTCGTTCCTGTTCAATCGTATAGGAAATTGAATTCAGTTTGAACTTTCAATGTATTTCTTGATAAGATAGAAATGTGACACAAAGCCTTTATTTGCACTTAAGTGATTGCCCCGTGCGTACTTGATACCTTCCTAGCTAATGGAAGGCCTTTGTATCTTATGCTGGCCCGGGCTTACATAAATCTTCTCAAGTGTTATAGAAACTATCAATAGAAAAATATTGTCCCTTCTACCTGCCATTGTAAAGTTTTTTTTTCTCGCATGTGTATGTCACCGACATGTAATAGTGGAAATCTCAAATAACCATGGCCCTTGACCCACGGATATCTGGTTGGCCACCGACATTATGATTCCACGCTCATTACTTGTTGGAGCAATAACAATTTCAACAACCGTACGATAGATAACACTATTATGTTACCAAGGTTACTAGACTATAAATTATTACAGGACGCACCTCGTATCATAACCCATTTATTCGTGGAGAACGCCACAATCCCACATGGAATGTAAAACAATGGTATCTGCAATATAATACAATACAATAAAATACACTAAATAAACTATTTCATATTCTCAATGTTACTGCTAAAATAATTTAATTATTTGTACTTCATGACAAAGTAATTAAGTAATTGTAAAATCCAGTACTCATAATTTTAACTCATTATCTTAACCAAATTATTTAAATTCAAGGAATCCATAATGTTTGAACATGAATCAGGGTTTTACATCAAGCTGAATGGTTGGGGGTCCTTGGGACTCAATTTTGATTATGTTGGGGGTCCCAGCATTGAAAATGGGGGTCCCGTCTATATAATTTGCCGACAAACAAGTATCGTAGAACATCAAGTCATTGTTTTGACATTTTAGAAGACTGTCATATCATCCATGTCATTAGAGTGGTTGATTGTAAGAAAAAATATCGAGTTACAAGTGTCTAAATCATAAGGAGAAATGACGAGACTGCATAGCGCACATAGTAACACAAATTTCTTGGACTGTTTCGACACCCTTCAATACGATTGGTTAAAAGAGAGCTCATGTCCTTTCTATTTATAGATAGCCTGTAGAACATGGGAAAACCCTTACCATTATGGTAGTAGTTTGGACTCACATAGTTTTGGATTTTAATGAAAGGCATAACAAACATGGCTGCGTCCCAGAGGACGCAGGTTGAGTGAATTGAGGGGTCCTATCTAATGATTAATTGGTATTAGACTCAAGATCTTGCGTCCCGTAAATCCCTGATGAATTATTACAATAAGTCATTGTTCCAGTTTCTTGCAATAAATTTATCATTTACATACAACAATGAAACAGGTGCACATACAATCATTTACAAAACACCGCATTCTCACTTACCAGTTTGAGAAACTGAACTACCAAGAACATCCACCCTCTCACAACTCACAGGCTAGTGACGCTGGCGCTCTAATATTTAACGTTCGTTGAACGTTTATGCAAATTAGGAACCTAATGCGTCGTTTGAGAGAACATGCGGGTATATATAAAGACAACACAACCGCTCAGTGAACGACAGGGTTCTTCACTGATCGGATGTGTTTGTGTCTTTGAGAGGTTCATTTGTTCGGTTCGTTATAATATTAAAACATGCCAAGACGTATTAATATGCCAAAAACATCATGCTAGAAAGATAAGTGAATAGAAGAAAGACAAAGTATGGTAGTTAAATTAATTCGTCGTGAAGATTGCTTTATATTTTCTGATGGGACAATCTGACGTCGAAATTTCGAACGATCCAAACAATGTCCGACTTTTTTCATTATAATTTACCTACCTCCTTTGTTTATTTCTTTTAGAATTTCTTTTAAACCGCTTTAGCATTGATTATATAAAGTTGATTACGATTAAATAATAATCTATATATTTAGTGATTCAGTCTTTGGTCAAACGCTTACAAATTTCATTTTGATCGACGAAAATAACAAAAGAAAGCGATAGCTGTTACGGTCTTAGTGCCGATGAAATTGAGCTTTTGACCCTTTAGGCAGAATCATCGTCAATCTAACCTTTTAACCGCTAAATTTCTTTCGTTAAATTAATTTGCCACATTCAGAAAGTATTTATACAGATGCTTTTTAGGTTTTATTGTTAAAAATAGAAAGATATTTACCAAAACACTTCGATCTTTTTTTCCATTCGATTCGTCCCATATTACGTTCGTACCGCACATTTAATCTTAGGTCACTTGACGCGATAACATCAACAATAAGCCTTTATGTGATACGAACTCTGTGATTCAAAAATGACATTAGCAAAACAAATGTAAAATGCCAATATTCGGTTTTTTTGGTAGTTCAAATAATGTCAACATAGAATATCCCACTGCTCTCTCTTAAAATTGTCATATTTAATAGATTGTTTTGGCAGATATACAAATGTGTCTTCCATACAAAGTGGGTGCACATCGCTTAAAGTGATGAAACATTCTTAAAGGCTTGGATTAGTTAGTTCTAATTCTCACTTAAAAGTTGTTGTTTCCTATCAGTGATGTCTCAAAGATATAAGTAATAAGTAGACAGTTTGTTAATTGCTTTTCTTTGGAAATGGTTTCACCTAACCAATATTGCAATTAAAATGTTGTCGTCATGTCTTATAAATGCTACTTTCTTTTTCTTTCGTCTTTCTTTAGAATTTAACATGGACAACAAAGATTATTGGCTTTTTCTCACAGTATGCCATGTTAATCTACATGTTAATCTACATGTTAATAAACATTAGAATGTTTTAAAAATACTTATATCTAATTAGTAATTTTAGTAATTTGTCATACAGTTTTAACCATTTCCTTAGTACGTCAAAACAGAAAGAAGTGATAGGCTACAACTAAGATTATGATTAAATTGATCGTTTATATAGAACAAAAGCTATCGAGTGTAAAGAATGATGGGAGAAATGAGCTTCATTGTAAGGAATTTCTCCTTCAGTCACAATGATTTCCCAAACCGTCAAATAAATCGCAGGTTACAAGTGTATCTGTTTAATCATATTTAATAGGCATTCAAAGAAAATTAACACTGTTTCAGCCGTTATGACCATTTTCAATGTTTATTCTTTTTTTTTCATAATCATCCAATTTATAAGCTTAAACTGCCGACGACTTCAAAGTACGACAAATGATATAGAGGAATTGCGTGTATTGAACATTTTTTCTTCTTCCTCCTCAAAAGATTGATGCAAGTGTATTGTCGTGTGTTTGTTTGACATCTGACTTCCAAATTCAAAATCTTTAAACAAGCAGTTTTCGATACATACTTTGTGTTGGTAAAAATTGAAAACAATTTACAAAGAACTTTCATAAAAGTTTAGAAAGGATCAATTTCTCTTTCAGTTTGCTGGTTAAATTCTTCTGTTGCATATTTCTTAACCCATTTGATCATATTGGAATAAGATAGTTCTCCAAATTGAAACCAACCGCATACAATTAATTTTGTGAAATTCGGAAAAAGCCATAGTGATTAACGGTAAAATTATAGTATATAAAGTCATATCTTGTTTTTTTTTACAATTTCTGTAAGGTATCTGGATTCAGAAGCTTTAAAACAATTTAAGAAAAAAATTATATAGCAAGATTTTAGTCTCTTAAAAAGCAGCGCCTGTCTAACGCTCCTACAATATATGTTGCCTAGATCTGATTGTCTTTCCATCATGAGACATTTCAGATTTATTTATTTCACATTTCACCATTTTTAAAACAGCGTATGTCTTGTGCAATTGTTTTCATTAGCCGGATAACAGGCTTTTTCTAATGAAATTGAATGACGAGATATGTCTGTACGTATTATAAATAAATTTACATTCTATTCTTTTCATAATATGTTGGATGTTTTGTTTAAAAAGACAAATCAAAAATTTTGCGGGCAACTTTGAGGCTTGCATTAATGTTCTCTTGTCTGTTTTATTAATTGCTATGCTTGCTTGGTGGTGAATTGTCTAATTGTATATCTCCTATTCAAGACCATTTCAATGTTAAGCCTTATATACTACTGTATTGGGTAAACTGTAGCTTTGGTTGCTTCGTTATGAATTTATTTTGCTATTTGATTTAAATCGATGCAGCCTCTGTAACATAAGTTATTTGACAATTGCTACATTCATTCCTAATCGTCAATGCGAGTGACTCCTTCTCTCAATCTTTCTGTCTGTCCGTCGAAGTGTATGCCCGATTGCCTGTCCTGCTATAATTTCGTTTGAATGCTTTGAAGCGACACCCTTTAAAATGTGTCCATTTTTTCTCTTTGTCAGATTTACTCATGGCGACAGCAAACGCCATTTCGCCTTCAGAGGAAAAGGCGTTGTACATGCGTTTGCAAGCCTTGCTGGTAGATGGTGGGACGATCGTATTGAGGAGTCTGGTCGAAAGTAAATACCCGGCATCACAATGGACCGCGTTTTTGAATCAACAGCAAACGAAAGACGACGTTACAGAATTGAAGGAAAAAAAAGTAATCAATCCTGCACAGTACGCTCTATTATACCCAAGCGTTGGAATAACCGACCCCTCTAAGTATGACGTATCACTTCTGGTGCGCTTATTGAGAAACTTTTGTGGATTAAATACGCGTTCGGCGGTTTGGTCAGCGTTTCCCACATCAACAGATGTATCGGAAGAAGCAGATATCAGACGACTGGTAATAGAACGGAATGAGGTAAATTTGCATTAATTAGATTAACCCCCTAGTTCACATTGACGTGTCTGCTACAAAATTTTGAGATCACTTGAGTATTTATCCTTTTGTCACAGTGGTTTCTATCTGACATTACAAAGACAGTATATTTTTATTGCCTACTGTTTTTTTTAATTTGAACAAGATGCACATTCATTTTGATGGAACAAGATAGTCGGTAGCAGTGCGGACTTGTACACCAAGTTCAACGTGTCTATTTTTGAATTACATATATTCAGCCTATCCCCGCACTTATATTTTCTAGTATTGTTGCATTAAAGACAAATCACGACGACACCAATCATACATGAAAAACGACATGTCCTTCATGGCTCGGATAGAAACCAATCTAACCATAGTAGAAATACTCTGCTGCGTGAAAACTAATTTCATATGCTGAGTGGTCGCATTCGATTCGATGGTTGTATTCGATTTGCATGCCTTTTTCAAATGTATTTTATTTGTCTACGACAATCAGTGCGAAAATCCATGCTTTTGGCATTGCATAGCCAGTAAGGGGACTATTTTCCACATTGTGTTCTAAATGTTTGTCTTTATCAATCCACATCTCTAAACAAAAGACCATTTTAAAGTTTCTTAAACCCGTGTTTTCATTGTAAAATGTGAAATAAGAGTTCATGCCTTTCAGTACCTTGAAAACTAAAGGTGTCTGTTTTGCTCTCTGACACACCTTGCTAGTGTCACGTGATGAGAGGGTCTACCAATTTCGTAGTCTGCTTCCCAGACACTCTTACACATGTTGATGGATCACTTTGCAGGACGGAAATAAAAAAAACACCATTGTTTACGAATTAAATCGTTAAACCAGTTTACATATAGTAGGATAAATAAGCTATATCATTACCAAATAGTTATAAAAGGGATTGAAAAGCAAATCAAAGCTAATTGTTGTCATTTTATCCGAAGAAGTCGTGTAATTTCAATATAATTTGAATCAGTTTTGATAAACGGATTCGAAACTAAACACCTGTTTTTCGTGCTCAATTTGCTAATGACAATGCTAGATTGTTTTGCAGTTTTATTGTTGAATGACGTCAGTCATCTAACAAGGCTATAATTCCGAAGTCGTTTGGTGACCTTTTTACAAAATGAACCGCCGTGGGAGAAACTGACATTTGAACTTTTCCTACACTTTCAATATTTTAAAAAGCTGATCATGATATACTGTATGATATGTATTTTTTATTAAAACTTTATAATTGAAAGATTATGTGTGGTCAATCATAAAGTTTTATAGACACCACAATCGTATTTAATAGGAAATGGTGCGCACTATTTTTTCCTTGACCGAATATTGCTATTTTAAATCCCATTAACAAGCCAAATAAGGAAATCATGTGACATGAGTCGTCTGATCACGTGGAAGAAAGCCCTGCCTCGTT
>OX401414.1:28093659-28137942 GCA_947846245.1 Cerastoderma edule
TTCTGTCTGTTTAAGGGAAACTGCTATTTTGGTTTCTGAAATTTTATACATATTTGATTTTATAAACCAATGCATTGGTGACTTTTAAAGACGTTTTTAATACATATATGATTAAGAATTAAGTCGAGCCTTAATTGTTGTATTTCTAATTGTTATTTGTACTTATCATCATTTGATACTCCATATTAATGAAAATGGTTATTTGATTAATTTGTTTGTGTTTATTTTACAATAAATATTCGCTTTTAATTGATGTTTATTTCTGAGTTTTTCTGCCATCCAATACCCATAATCCACAATGTTTACACGCTCATGAAAGTGTGAATTATCTCTTCTACTTTTCTTTCCGTTTATCCAACCACAAACATTACATAACATAATTTGATTTGGGATTGAGATTTGGACATGACATTGTGCAACATCCACCACAATAGTGATAACAAGTTTGCTAGTTATGATTGGTCAGCTACTGGCATCTGTTAATACACTCTCCAATCAAAATTCTACAGTCCTAATCAGAAAGATAGTATAAGGAATACTTTGGTGATTTAATCAGCTTCTTGGCAGAAATTAAAATATACAAGCAGTGGTTTGAGAGTGTGGGAAATCATAAATTCAAGGTGTTGCCATGGGAAACTTCCGGGTCCATCTAGTTATAGAAGCTAATTGTCCATGTATGTATGGGTTTGTAAGATGCTTGAAAACTACAGGGGGAGAGAGGTTGTGTGTGTGTATGTTTGGGAGCTGTATGGGTTTGTAAGATGCTTGAAAACTACAGGGGAAGAGAGGTTGTGTGTGTATGTTTGGGAGCTGTATGGGTTTGCAAGATGCTTGAAAACTACAAGGGGAGAGAGGTTGTGTGTGTATGTTTGGGAGCTGTATGGGTTTGTAAGATGCTTGAAAACTACAGGGGAAGAGAGGTTGTGTGTGTATGTTTGGGAGCTGTATGGGTTTGTAAGATGCTTGAAAACTACAGGGGGAGAGAGGTTGTGTGTGTATGTTTGGGAGCTGTATGGGTTTGTAAGATGCTTGAAAACGACAGGGGGAGAGAGGTTGTGTGTGTATGTTTGGGAGCTGTATGGGTTTGTAAGATGCTTGAAAACTACAGGGGGAGAGAGGTTGTGTGTGTATGTTGGAACTGAGGAAAGAAGGAAGTTAAGCAAGATAGTGCCAATAAGAAGATATATGGGATCCCATACGCGACAGGTGTAGGGGTACACGGATAGGAGACGTTTACGTATACACATATAAGAGAAGGCTTTTGGCATAGACGTGGGTCATACGGAACTCGACCTTACAGGTATGAGAAGGGAACAGACATGGTGGAATTGTGAAGTGGCCAAGTGATGAGCCAGTTGCTAAACGGGCGAGATGCGTGGTAGACTTCAGAGGAACGTGGCGAAGTGACGAGCCAGACGCCTGACGGGCGAGAGGTGTGGTAGACTTCAGAGGAATGTGACAAAGAAGCGAGACATTTAAAAAGGATGAGACGCTTTAGGGTCATATAACATAGAGCGAGAAAGCAAAACTATCCTTTTACAGAAGACTGATTAAATTAGAAAACTTAAGACATTTAGAATAACATGCAAACATATCAGACTTATAAGGATCTATCAAAAACAAATATCTTTATAACAGAATGTACTAGAAACTGTTAGATTCATATAACTTTATATTGCATGCTTACAAGTTTAAGATCATTTAACATTAAAAATATATCCTTGTAAGCATCAAAGCAGTATTTGTGATTTGCATAAATTCCAATTTTTAAGTCTTCGGTTCCATCGGAATCAGCATCATGACAAAATCAACATTATTGACATATGTACATAGAACTTTACAATAGTAATCCAAGTACTTGTGTTTGCATGTGCATATCCCTGTACTGCGGAAGCAGGTAAAATATTTGTGAAGGAAAGGTCATTGCAAAAACTGAAAATTTACATGAAATAAGAGTCAGTTTATTTCAAAGGTTCAATGCATATTTTCTTCATACATTGCCTTGACGCAATATGCAAAAAGGTTATGAAGTACTTATTATTTGTTGTATAAAGACATTATATCAACTTAACATACTATGTCTTGTAATATTCTCTTTTATTATTCACCGTATTTGTTTTACATCGATTGTGAAGGAAGCTTAAAGCTTGTTCGAAGCCACTCTCGATGACAGCTTCCTGGATACTAAACCAGTAATCGCGCTGGTTTTGTGGGTTGGTCTCGGAAATTTTCACCCCGCCCAACGGGGATTCGAATCCGGGACCATTGGCACAGGAGCCTGACACTCTACCCCTGCACCAATGTGGACTATACTGTGTCTCGTCTGACTTGGACATGTACATGACTTGGGCAAGTAATGATTACCCAGACTTAGTTTTTATGACCCTGCTTAACTGGCATTCACATACCTTATGCTTTATTTATCACTACAATAATGAAGTAATTTTCTTAAAAAGATTGTTGTGTCGTCTGCTTTCCTGAATCTTAAATAACTTCTTAATTTTGACAAGGAAAGATATTTAGAGTAGCAAACAGTTTATATCACAGGCCAGCCGCCAATTTACTTCCAGTGAGAGCAAAAAAATCGTATAACAGTGACTTCATTACCCATTGGAAAGAAAATTATGCTTGAACTTGAAACACTGTATTTCTTGTCAGACTTTCTACTCACTAAACAGTTGGATTTTGGCAGTTTGAAAACCGCAGTGACAAAAACAACACAGGATTTGTTTTTAGACAGGTTTTAATGTACAGCACATGATTCAGAACAATATATTAATCCCATCATTACACTCAAGTATCCACGAAATAGTCCTGGTACCTAAAACTCATTTTAATGCACCTTAAGACCCCAACTCAGTGTAACAAAACCAGAAATTAAATACAGTGAAGCCTCGTTTATCCGGAACCTGATTATCAGAATGTCTCGTAATCCGAACAAAATTGTAAGGGAACGGAATTATTTGACCAGTTTGTTGCAGACAACTTTTGAAAACATTGTGGGAAAAGGAGAAATTGCTCGTGACGAGCAATTTCTCCTTTTCCCACAATGTTTTCTGCCATATCAGAAGATTATTTTTGGGACGGTCGACAATTTGGCGTTTGCTAAAGTGTTATAAGTATACAGGTGCATACAGACCGTTTATGTCTTAATGTGTATAAGAACATGCGCTACTTCATTAGTCCGGATGAATCGGTAATCCGGACATTTTGTTGTGAACGGACGTGTTCGGATTAACGAGAAATTGCTGTAAATGATGAAACAGTTTCTTTTGTTTTAATGGTTTTTATCTAATATGGCAACCATCATAAAGAATATTTTATTTTCTATTACATTAACGCTGTCTGCGCAAGCTTTCAATCTTGGCAAGTTTTAAAATCACCTGTTAGGGAATAGAATTGCTTATATATATCTGTTGAATAATGGGCTTCTAGCTTAAGAAAGCATTCCAACTTATGTTTCCCATGTCATTTGCAGAAGACAGAGTTGACCCTTTCCTTCATTTAAAGTTGTGTTGCAGAATAAATAGAATACTACTGTGACAACTGTGAGAGAAATTGCTCAAAATAGGAAACAGGAATTCTCATTTGGTCACAATTGCTTCTATATAATATTGCTTAGGAAAAATTATAATTCATACATTGGAATAGTTGTTGTCAGTTTTTTTCCATTTAAATCAGTGACAAAGTCATGAAGCAGGTACATTGGTATTCCATCTTTCTTAACAAAATCAAGAAAAAAATATTGCACAAAGACAATTTTCTTCATGATGAGCTTTTTTCAATTTTGTAACGATGCTTAAATAAAACTACTGCTGATGCAAGATACCAAATAAATATAGAGTATGGGGGTATCAAATGTTATTGTTCAAAATTTCAAGGGAAAAGTCAATCAAAATAGGATGCATTTTCATAAACAATCTGTTTTTTGCCAATTTATCTATATTTATTTCTATGGGTTTTACAATGCATCAACAGTATTCCAGTGATGTTGCAATGCCTGATCAAAGACCCCTAATTTGACTGTCCATTGACATTCTGTAAGTATTTTGTCATTAAATGGCCTTTTAACTCACAAAAAACAAGTCTTCTATAAGATGCATATCATCCTCTATCAGAAATAAAAACCTTGTAAGACAAAAACATTAAAAGAGATCTTTAAGTCCTATGAATGAATGGTGTTATAAGGCGCATCGACAGCTAAGTCCAACTAGATTCACATGGTCTTTAATGCCATGTCTTCCACAGTTAATATCAACTGTTTCGAGTTATATTACTTGGCATTCACCTTGACTAAGCTAGGATCATGAAGAGTCTAACCAAAGGACACTCCCACAAACAAATGGGGCTGAAGGCATTGAAGACAGGACCCTCTGACTTACAAGCCCACCATCTTAAACACAGGGCCATACAACGCTCTTTTTAAAGGGATGATGAACTAGTATGAATGGTTTTTAATGTCCTCTGTCAGGATTTCAAGTCTAGTAAGACAATACACAACTGGAGATTGCTATTCCCAGCGAGAGCGTTTCCGCCGTTTATGCGAGGATGGATCGGGTGATGGATTTTCTGGTTCGTGTACCCCTGTTGGAATCACTTTAGGTGCGGAATCCACAGCTGCTATGAAGTTTGCCTTGTATTGGGACTGAAACAGAGATAATAATAACATTATAGTTCATTCATAGATGAATGCAATAAACATCAATCATTAGGTTAAAGGATCAGGAAATCTCCCGAATCCGAATCAATCAAACAGGCGTGCCAATTTGGTTACGATTAAATCCCCAATTTTATACACACCTTTGGCATTGTTTGACACAGGGACAACATTAAATAGATTTATTTTGTGATTCTGTAGATATTATTAGGTGTGTCGAATGTCACACCTGTCTAATATCCAGACTGATTTTTTCATCAAATCTCTGATCGGTCCAGTACAACTGAAATTGGTCTCAAATCGACAGAACCAGTATTTTCCTGATTCCTGATCAAGATTCTTCTTTTGTTTGTATGGTGTTTAGTACCATATCATCTCTTTTTTAGTTATGTAATGACTTTCCTGGATCCACCAGTACTAGGCTAGGGCTCTGGATCCACCAGTACTAGGCTAGGGCTCTGAATCCACCAGTACTAGGCTAGGGCTCTGAATCCACCAGTACTAGGCTAGGGCTCTGAATCCACCAGTACTAGGCTAGGGTTCTGGATCCACCAGTACTAGGCTAGGGCTCTGAATCCACCAGTACTAGGCTAGGGCTCTGGATCCACCAGTACTAGGCTAGGGCTCTGGATCCACCAGTACTAGGCTAGGGCTCTGGATCCACCAGTACTAGGCTAGGGCTCTGGATCCACCAGTACTAGGCTAGGGCTCTGAATCAGGACTCGTCAATATTGAGAACTGGTAGATCATTTCAACAAAACTATTTTCCAAAGACATTTTTATCCCTTTTCTTTGATGCGATATCGACACTTTACAACACAACAGATATTCAATTATGTAAAATGACCAGGGATTGTACACAGCATTTGGCGTCATTGAATTTGAAGGTATTCCTCATGATGAAAATTCTCCTTGGCAAAAAGAAATATTGTATGAACGTTTCTAAGAATGAATCAAATCACATAAAACAATCAAGACCTCAACTTACAGTGAAAGCCGATTTCATGGCTGATAAGCGATCAGTTTGTGGACCACCCAGACTGGTTCCTGCCCGAAAACTGGAGAAACTTGTCGAGTCATTCACCCGCGTACTCTGTTGTAAAATAAAAATATTCCAATAAAAGTTCTATGAAAATATTGCTTTTGCTTAAACTAGACTTGTGACAAAGGTAAAGAGCTCTAAACAATGACCTAATTGGTAATTGATTTATTCTTTCACATCAATCCTTTTCTCTGTATATTTGCAATTTAATTATCTCGAGTCTAGAAACCAATTTGACAAAGCAAGATTGTCCCCTTTTTTTGGCAATTTTTCAATTACTCACTATGTCTCCAGTGCCAAAAATAAGTTTTTGTTTACTTTTTTCTTCATAATCATAAAGTCTTTCTTCAAGTTGTTTAAAAAATCAAGTGCAATCACTGCATTACAACTGAGCTAACTAAACATAGAATCAAACCAAAATAACGCATTATAGAATCACTTTGCCCTAGTGAAGCAAGCAGAATTCTGCGGCAAATCCACTCTCCATAAAAATAAACCCATCTATCCTACATTAAGGAACCAATTCACAGTATCACTTTATAATCTTTGTGATGACCAAACACGGGAAACTTACAGTTTCTGCTCCGAGACCAGGCCGCTCTCTTTGTCCTAGACTGCCCCCTACAACAGGTAATTTCTTCCCTTTGTTTTGTTTAAATCGGGTCTGTTTAAACCAGGGACTCTAAAAGATATAGTGCAAACCATTTAATAAACAGTGCAAATTATAGTTTTCCTAGTTCCAAAACAGATATGTAAGATATGTATAATATGCCTCAAGTTGGAATTATTGAAATCAAAGGCCAGAATGGCCTGAACTGCATCGCAGTATGGTCTGAGAGGTTTGTGCGTACGAATGGATTTGAAAGAAATCTAAGGGATTTTTAAGACAAACCAACACATTTCTGTTGAATAGCAGAAACCAAAATAGAAGTAAAAAAAGACATGTCCCAGTACGCCAGTGGTACTCAAACCCAATGCTCTAATCAAATGAAAAATTATTATTCCAGTCATCAACAAAATAGATATTGTAGACGAAAACAAGCATTTTTAGTTAAGATACCAATCTGCAAGGGGCCACAGTCACAAGTTATTTAAGAAACACTGCAGCACAAATACAGCTTCAGTCAGAGATCATTGACAAGTTTTAAAAGTGCATTAAATATATATTGGGTTAAATGCCATATCAAAGGCATACCCGAGTGTTACGAACAGGAACCGGAACACAAGAAAAGAGTAGATCAAAAAGGATCGGAGAGATGTAAGTCTAAAAAATGATCTCAACAACAAAGTAAACAATCATACATTCTAATCTTGGTGATTTTTTATCTACTCAACAATACCTACATTTAGTGTTTCTTCCAGGATTTGAAACAATAGAGGTATTCCCCCAATACATTGGGCAAAATGTGATAATAGATCTTCTTTTTCATTTTGCCATTGTAAAATGCACATGCTCACGTCATGGTCAGTAATGGTAACGGTGTATTTCCCGGCTTTTAAAGAAACATCAAGCAATATTTCTTTTTCTTTCTTATAATGAAAAAATGACAGATTTTTTGTTTATTATGAACCGTCCCGTTCAATTACAAAATCATCTTTCAAATTAAAGTAACGGCTTAAATTTGATAATTAAAGTCGTTTTTTATTTCATAACAATATTACTGCAAAGAATCGGGAACCGTATTTTCACTTCACTAAGCGAACTGGTTCCCAACCCTCTGGTGACCAAACAAACGAATCGGAAACCTATTACTGAAATTGGGTCATGGGGTTTATGAAACAAAATAAAATCGCTGATAACTATCAGTTTTCCTTCATGAATGTTTCTAAGCCGTTTCTGGCACAAGGCCTGTTGTTAAAAGAAGTTTGCAAATCATAAAAAAGGGACTTTGTTCTGCACTGAGTAAAAAATACTGGGGATTCCTTTAAAGATGGGGGAAGTCCCACGGCCTACATACGGGTGCTGTGGGAACGTGTCAAGACGGCCCCATGTCAAAACGTCCCGGAGATCGATGAGAACGGCCATGGAATGGTCAAAACGGCCCGATTGTTGATTTTTCAATCAGTCAAAACGGCCCAAATAAAGGTTTACCCTGTTTTAACACTTTAAACCGAAAATGTTGCCGTTTTGACTTATTTCGGGCCGTTTTGAACGTAGGACATTTTGACATCGGGCCGTTTCGACTGTAATCCGGTGCCGCTAGATACCTTCTTCTAGAAGTTCTAGGATGTTTGGAAATTAACGCGGATAGTTTGCATTACCTTTTATCACCATCCTGCACATAACAGACGCATCCAAAATAAACCAAGGAAGAAAGAGTTATTTTAAAAAATGACGATTTAATTTGATAAGAATTCACGCAGTTATAGACAGATTACAATCAACATAGAAGTTGGAACTACTTTCTTTCTCTCGGCGGTGATTAAGCCCCTATAGGTAAAGAAGGATTCCGTACGATGACTATATACGCTTTCGCGCATGCGCGCGACGCGTATAATAAAAAATTGTATTTGTTTGCACTCTCTTTAAAAGAACTGCAAAGTATACGAAATCAGGCTTCTATTTAGTACATTTACAAATGTAAAGTGAATAAAATGTCTATTCACCATTTGACCTAACAGCATAATTTCTGAAATAGTTTGCAGGTAACAAATTGAACAAGAATGAAATATCATAAACTTGGTAAGATTTACTTTAAAGGTAAAAACAGAAGGAACATATGAACACTTTCTCCTTTTCCTATTATGATTCAAAATCTCAAGTCTGTTTGATATTGGCATTGTTAGGATATGACTAAACCATTACCATACAATAACGACATTTGACCAGTTTGTTGCAGACAACTCTGGAAAACATTGTGGGAAAATGAGAAATTGCTCTTTACACAACTTCTCATTATCCCACAATGTTTTCTGTCCTATCAGAAGATAACTTTTCAATTTCATCACATTTAGAATTGTCGTCTGCAAACTCTTTCAATTTGGGTAAGTCAAAAATTTTCGTTTGGTAAAGGGTTAAGCAACTTTAATCTAAACCAAATGCAACAATCTGAAACACAATGATAAAATATTCTCTCTTATGATTCATAAATAATCAAAGTGTATGAATAGCTTCTTTTATAACTGTGATCTGACAATTTTTCTTGGACCAGTAAAACCATCACACAACAAGTTATGGGTATATATGTCACCCAAATAGTTTGTTACCTGCATAGCAAGATCTAGTAATGGGGTTGGTACATGCTGATTGGCCTGTTCTAAATTTCTCACTAAAGCTCCAGCGAAGTCCTTGTCTTTATTGGTAATCAGTGTGAAAGCAAACCCCTTTTGACCTGAGAATTAATAACATGAGAAGTCAGGTAGTTGAATTTGGAAACAAGAATAAGGCCTCACACTGCACCTTATATGGGCATGGAGGTATATCACCCCTTATGGAGATCGGCAAATGTCAACAAATCTCGGTATACCCCAACAATTACAAAAGGATTTACCGATGGGTCTTGCTGATTTCCACGAATGTCCTTTACATTCATGGAAATTGCCGAGTGACAACGGTCAACTATTTGGACGATGTCAGAATGGGCAATGTTTACCGACTTATTTTGAGGAAATCATATATACCTTAAGCCACAAGGCAAGTTGTTTTATATAGAACTAATACATTTCTTTTTCTCATTCAATTTATCGAAACAAACCACATCTTTATTTCATCACTAAACCCAAATGAGAAGGCTGTAACATGTATCTACCATATAAAAACATGGGTGAAAGTGTTCAGGATTATTCCTGAATTTCAGGTTTTTGAGACTTTCTGTCCCTATATAATGCTATAGCAAACATGCCTTTTCAGGATAAAGATCTGCAGGTTTCAGGTTTTTTCACCCATGTAAAAGTTAGCATAGAAAACAATGATCATCCATAAACCTCTGTATAGACATAAATACCTGCATGCCTCCTAGTCTAAACTATATCAATATCTTTGTCTCAAGCCTATAACAATGAATAAAAACTGTAAATGAAATATCCACAAAATAGGGTGTACACATAATCTTAGTATGTTGTTTAATGCTTTTTCAAACAATAACGACATTTGACCACTTTGTTGCAGACGACTTTAGAAAACAATGTGGGAAAAGGAGAAATTGCTCGTAACAAGGAATTTTTCTTTTCCCACAATGTTTTCTGCCCTATCAGAAGATTATTTTACAATTTTATCACATTTTAAAATGTCATTTGCAAACTCTTTCAATTTGGGACAGTCGAAAACTTGTTGTTTGGGAAAGGGTTAATGCTTTATCAACAATTTTTCAATTATGTAATGGCTTTCCTGGATCCACCATTACTAGGCTGGGGCTCTGAAGAGACTTGCCAAAGGTTACACCTATGAAACCAGGGATGTTGGCGGGGTTCAAATCTGGGAAACTCAAGTTGTGAGTCCACCATCTTAACCACTGGGCCACTGTGGACCGCTTTAGACAAACTGACATTTTTAGCAATTTCGTGTGTATGGAGGTTGCACCAAAATTCTTGGTGCACACAAGATATGGTTTGAAGGAAAAATAAAGATTTGAAGAGAAAGTAAAGATTTGAATATAGGCAGAACAGTATATTTATTTGCATGACTGCCTGGTATCTATTTCATAAGACATTTCTAAGGGTTTCCCATGGTATAAGATTTATGGTAAAGGTTTTAAAACGTTGAACTTTATGAAGACAATAAGTACTAGATACCTGCACGTCCTGTTCTCCCCACTCTGTGTGTATGGGTATCTATATCACGCGCCACATCGTAATTTACAACTGTCTTTATGGAGGGAATATCTAGACCACGAGCTGAAATATGGAGGGGATAAACTTGAGATCTAGAAAGGATGAATGACATCAATTTTGCTTACAACTCTATGATTTAACCGATTTTCTCACAAGGGATGGGTGATATGTACGAAAGAGGATCAACAGCTGATAACAATCATAGTGTAGGAATGCTGATTATGAAGAGCAATTCATTGCTTTATTACATTTGTTTAAAAGCATTTTGCTGCAGGGCTTGTATAAAAGAATATATATATATATATATGAAGAAATGGTTCATAACAAAAGTTTGGACAAATCAACAAATCTTTGATAACTTTTCTCTCATAATTAACAATTTTTCTCACACAAACATATGTTTTTTTTTTTAAAAACATCATTTCATTAACCTTTTAGAATAGTGCTAGTTTAAAAAGATTTTAAGGTAATTTCATTAGAAGACCATAAAAACCTTTGAGGAAATGTTATCAACAAGAAATCTCTTGATTCAATGATTTCTTCATATTTAAAAATGATAATATCCTTTTCATCAATAAGAAGTGATTTCCAGTGATACTATTTGCAAAGATTGTATGAATCAAGCTGTGAAAAGAAAATTCTCTGTTCTCTTATGAATGCAGTGTATCTCTTAGATCAATGCAATGCTAATACAGTTCATCACATTTCTATATATAAGAACATATTGTCTTTCTTCGTTTAGATACCTATAACATATACCAATGTGACATAAGGAAAATGGGACTGTAAGAAGCAATCTCAAATTCACATACAAATATACATATTTCATGACTAAAACCATATAACTTATGTGAACAGCAACATATTTTCTTTACCATTTACCGTTCAGTACAGGATAGAGGCCTAAGGCTGTGACTCCTATAGTTATATGTTAAAGTGTGTATCTGTTTGGTGTACATAATATCTCTTTTCTTTTTTATATGGGTTTTACATCACATCAACATTATTTCAGTTAAGTAGCTGTGCCTGACTCTTCATGATGGAGGAAGACCTCATACTCAACTGCCCATAAGGGCTGGTCAAGGTGGGTAGAACCATCAGCATTCCGTAAGTCAGTCGGGAGAACATAATATCTCTTGTTATCAAATAAAGTTGGCCATGACTCTAAGAAAATTGTGACAGACTCCTCCTTACCTGCCACATCAGTGGCCACCAGTATAGGCATCTCTTTTTTCTTGAAGGCGTGTATCACATCGTTTCTCTCTATCTGACTCATATCACCATGTAATAAACCAACTGGAATGGAAAACAGCCAAAACCTCAGCATAATCAATTATTGCTATTATATTCAGGATTTAACCACTTCAAAATGATTTCAAGTATACTGCAATGCCTGGTACATAAGAGTAAAAGGAAAAGTCTAATAGAGTTGCCAATATGTGCTAATTAAAGCTGGATAAAACATTGACATTTGATTGAAAGCCTGTGATGCTTTCATGAAATTCAAAATTATACTGTATCAAAATCATGCAGAGAGGGACTGAAGTTCACACCCATCAATGTGCATTACATTTAATTTGCCAGAGATTACATTAAACCACAAATAAGTGTACTAGTACACAAACATCTCACCATTTGTATAAAGTTTAACATACACTAACCAGATGACTCATGAATCAAATATATGTATGACAACTGTATATGTTTGATATCAAAGATGTCTAGATATTAGAATGGTTTTACCCATCATTATCTCTTTAAACATTTGTCACAACAAATGCAGATACAATCACTGACGAGGCAATCATAACTTGTTTTAGGAATAAGATCAACAGAACAATGAAATATTAAATATGAAGCCACATGCCAAACAATAAACAGCCAACCCCTAGGAATATACATTTTTTTAACTGACATACTAATCTAGCAAGAATACAGAGATGCTACACCTTTACAGCTTCTCCTTAACCCTTTCCCAAACAACACATTTTTGACCGTCCCAAATTGAAGGAGTTTGCAGATGACATTTCAAAATATGATGAAAATGAAAAATATTCTTCAGATAGAGCAGAAATCCTTGTGGGAAAAGGAAAAATTGCTCGTTATGAGCAATTTCTCCTTTTCCCACAATGTTTTCTAAAGTTGTCTGCAACAAAGTGGTCAACTGTCGTTATTGTTTGGGAAAGGGTTAAACGAAGACAAAATATTGAAAATAGAAAATCTTACCAGAAAAATCTCTACTTCTCAAGTTGGCAGCAAGTTCCTCTGAATTAGCCTTCCGTGTAACAAAGATCAACACACTTCCTACTGAAAACAACAGAAACAGAAATTTCTTCATACAAATAATTTAAAATAACATGCTGTTCTAGTGATAAAGCTGTGAGTCAAAGTGTTCTAGTGATAAATCTGTGAGTCAAAGTGTTCTAGTGATAAATCTGTGAGTCAAAGTGTTCTAGTGATAAAGCTGTGAGTCAAAGTGTTCTAGTGATAAAGCTGTGAGTCAAAGTGTTCTAGTGATAAAGCTGTGAGTCAAAGTGTTCAAGTGATATTTACTTCTAAACAGTATACTTTGATGCACCTGAAGCAATAGTCCTCAAACACAACTGTGACTTACGGAGAAGAAAACTGTTTGATGTTTAATGCCAAATCAAATAAAAAAAAATTCAGTAGTGTAACGAATTTCCTGGATCCATCAGTACTAGACTAGGGCTCTGGAGTGACTTGTCAAAGGTCACTTCCACGAAACCAGAGGCGTCAATGGGGCTCAAACCAAGTACTTAGTACTAAGTCCACCACCTTAACCACTGGGCCATGCAGGACCCCTTAAAAAACTCTCAGTAAGCCACTATTGTTCCAACCAATATGGTATAAAATATATTGTTATACTTTTTTATATATGTAGTTATTTTGAAATCCATCAATTTGCTTCACCCTTCTCTCAGAGCCACATCAAGGGTTTATTGATTATTTTTTTCCAAATATACGGTAATCAAGAAAACAAGATCAGTGAAGATAGTCCAATAGAGGACAATTTCAAATTTCCTAAAACTTGACTTCGTGATATGTCAATATTGAAAGCACCTGCAGAAGACATTGGTTAACTATTTCCCAAACAATAAAGACATTTGACCACTTTGATGCAGACGACTTTAGAAAACATTGTGGGAAAAGGAGAAATTGCTCGTAATGATTTTTAAATGTCGTCTGCAAATTCTTTCAATTTGGGACAGTCGAAAATTTGTTGTTTGGGAAAGGGTTAACTATTTCATATGCGACATTAGATACAAAGCTTTGGAATTCCTTGTCTATTGAAAATTAATACATGCAGCTTGTATTAGAATGTGTGCTGCATTATAAACTGGTCAATGTATTGTGATAACACTTGGGATGGAGCATTTACACAAATTAACTTTTAATGGTATATTCTAACATTTTAAGAGTACAGTCCAACTTGTGTTAAGCAACCATCCTTTGAAGCAGCCAACCTGTCTTAACCAGCCAATTTTTACAGTTCCATATGCTGGCCTCTCAACACAAGTTTGACTGTATATGAAGTATATTAATTAATCGACAGTTTATTTTGTTTTTGGGGAATAATGCCAAGAGTACAACAATACCTGCTATAACAAAGAGTGTGTTAGTATGCCTTTAATAATGATCTACTTACATGTGGTCATTTCCACGAGTCGTTTCACTAGCCAAGTCCATTTGGCTGGTCCAGGGGGTAAAACCTCTACCACCTGGGTTACATCTTGATTAGCCTTAAACACACAGTATTATTATTATTATCATAAAATGACATTTCACAAGGGAAAAAATTGTAATAACCCTTTCCGAAACAATAACGACATTTGACAAATCTGTTGCAGACGACTTTAGAAAACGTTTCGGGAAAAGGAGAAATTGCTCATAACCAGCAATTTCTCCTTTTCCCACAATGTTTTCTGCCCTTTCAGATGATTATTTTTCAATTTCATCACATTTTAAAATGTCGTCTGCAAAGTCTTTCAATTTGGGACAGTCAAAAATGTGGCGTTTGGGAAAGGATTAAACATTTTCTTCAAAATGATAATAGAATAGGTTCTTACAACTTTAATGAATCACTATTGGTCTTCCTGTCTGGATACATAGCCAGCACTTATGCGGATTAATAAAAAGCTGTTAAGTAGAACCAATGTAATCCACAAATGTAAAGAAGCACCCTTTACATATTACTTGGCTCGCATAAAAATTCTAATTAACACAAATAACATTTTAAACAATAATTAGAAGAGATAACAAAAATACTGTCTATGTCCAAAGTGTTTCCTTTTAACAAAAACAATCTATGATAAAAACAAGACACATTGATAAATTTTTTTTTCTAGGCCAGAAATAACAAAAGTCATACTGTTCATGTAATTTCTTAACCCTTTTCCAAACAACAAATTTTGGACTGTAACGAATTGAAAGAGTTTGGAGACGACATTTCAAAAGGTGATGAAATTGCAAAATATTCTTCTGATAGGGCAGATAGTTACGAGCAATTTCTCCTTTTCCCACAATGTTTTCTTAAGTCGTCAGCAACAAAGTGGTCAAATGACGTTATTGTTTGGCAAAGGGTTAAACTTGTTTCTGACGGGGGATACAATTATCATTACAAGTTCAGATTATGTTGACAAATTTTACAAACCACGGTTGAAGCTTTATAATAATTTGGTATTTGTAATACCTAACTTAATAGTAACTCAATTTGACAGGTTTTTAGAGCCATTCAAGAAACCATCAAGACATGTGAATTGCTCATTAAGAAGCACTACTCCTCCACTCCGAAAAGTGGGTTTTAACCAAGAGAAAAAAAACCTGTATCTTTTATTACTCCATGATTTTCATCTGCTCTTATTGTGCATCAGTCCTTAAATATCTTTTAACGAAAAATGACCATTGCTTGGTTTGAAAGGGCCATTGGTAACAACAGCAAGTAATACAATAATTACCTCCCCTGCTTCACCCTGGACAATTCTTAACGGATCTGCTAAAATATCTCTCGCTAGTTTCTCTACTTTTCTACGAAATGTTGCACTGAAGAGTAGGGCTGTAAAAAACACAAAAAAGTAATGCACAAGAAATTCTAAATATGTAACTATAACCCAATCGTAACTATTCCGGTATTTCTGAGAAATACACACAATACATACATTTAGGGTTACAAATTTTGGGTGAATTATCTCTAGCTAATATCACATTTACTATGTTCATACAAGTATTTCAATGTATATTGAGGTGTTGAACATCATTCTAAATATTTTTGATCGGTAACTAATACATTAAAGTGAAACTATGAATTGTGATATATATATATATCTGTTTTCTTAATCAAATAAGCAAGTATGTAATTTGAACCATTTGTAATCAATTGTGACTGCCTGCAGATACCAAAAAAGTAGACTGTTTTCTTACACAAATTTGAGCAACATTGCAAGGACAGTAGACTAATATCATAAAACAATTAACCTGATTACCAAAGATAACTGCATTAGTTACGTTTTCATGGGGATTTTGGTCACTTTAACAATACCTGTAATGTTTAAAGTAAAAAACCAACTCAATAAATATCAAAATCATTGTGACAAATGGTGTTTTTAAGCATCATGAACTAATGGTTCCCTTTCCATCAAATGTTCTTTTTTTGTAAAATGACCGAGAGTTTACATGACTTACTTTGTCGAGTTGGTCTTACATGATTGGCTATAGACCTAACCTGAGGTTCTGAAATAAATGGGAATTAAAAATGATATGTAAAACAAAAAGTTTTTCAAGCAATTATCATATACCTAATTATATAATGAGAACAGTTTGAAAATAAAACTACATGTTGAGGGTTCTGTGCGTATCTACAGTAAGTGCTTCCTGTTTTTGCGTTGAACTCTCATTATGTATAGTTGGAACAGCCATATTTTAGATTCATGATAACCACTGTAACTATTGATGGGGTTGCTGATAAGCATTTTGTATGTTTTATATGTCCTTCAATATTGCAAAAAAAAAATCTAATTTTAAGCAAAGCCTTCATGGATGGTTTCTGTCATCAAATATTTCTCCTATATATCATCTTTTTCTTTTTTCTTTTTTTTCTATATGGGTTTTACATCACATCAACATTATTTCAGTTGTGTAGTGATACCCGACTCTTAAAAATGGGGAAGACCTCATACTCAACTGCCCATAAGGGCTGGTCAAGGTGGGTAGAACCATCGGCATCTTTTTCTATTCCGACGATTGCATATAGGAAGAATTGCTCATCATAAATAATTTGAATTTCTCTTTTTTAAAAAATGATATATATATTATAATTTTCTGTTGCAATAACGTTACGAAAAATATAATAGTTTTTAAAAAGGCAGTGTCAGATTAAATACTAAAAGGGGAAATTCTGTTTACCCCAAACATCATAAAATATTCTCTCAAACATATCTGTGGTTTGAGGAACTGTCATCACAAAAGAAATTCTTTATTAACACTTGTAGTGCTAGAACCAACTTCATGCTTATGCAAACAGGTTAGATCCAGGCCAGCTGCCAAGTAAATTGGCGGCTGGCCTGTGATTAAACCTGTTTGCTACCCTGAGTATCTTTCCTCAACAAAATTAATCAGATATTTCAGGCTTTATCATCATGACAGGGTATTTTCTGAGGTTTTATAGTCATTGAGAGGATTCTTAAGTGTACATACAATGAAGGATTTGAATAAGAAATAAGAACTTAGAATACTCACCAAATCCCATATCAAACATCCGATCTGCCTCATCAAACACCAAATAAGTAACACGCTTTAAATTAGTGGCTTTCTTCTTTACAAGGTCTATCAGTCTACCCTGGAATGAATCATTTTCTAATCATGAATTAAGGTTTCATAACTAAGGTTTGTTATTGTTTGGTAATGAGTTAGAGAAGCTATGTCTTCTGTTTTTATAAATGTTCTTTTCTGCCCTTTGTGCACAGTATTTATGCTATGTTTGCTATATCTACATTATTCATGCCTATTGTAAAATATGTGAGATAACCAAGTTTTTCAATCAGAGCACAAAGGACCTTATGATAGTTTCAAAATAATTCTTTGAAAACACAGATTTTACACATATTTAAAACGTAGGTATCAGTTATTTGGTAAAGAGGATGGTTTAAACCTTCTGTTTAACACCTGCTACTTACAAAACATATTCTGTGAGATAGTCCCTTCAAGAGAAAATAGAAATGAAAGATGAAAGAAAACATATACATCAAGACCAGTCTTCTTTAATAAATATGCGTTTCACCCTAAGAATGCTGGGTTAATTTTTTAAAAAAAGATTATTGTGTCATCTGCTTTCCTAAACCTTAAATATCTGCTTAAATTTGATGAGGAAAGATGCTCAGAGTAGCAAGCAGGCAAGATCACAGGCCAGCCGCCAATTTACTTTGCAGCTGGCCTGGTTCTAACCTGTTTGCATAACAATGAAGTCAATGAAAGCCTTACGTGGGTTAATCTATTCATTACAAAAGTGGAGAGTCATTCACAAACGTGACATAAAATGTATCAGAGAGTTATAATGGCTGATCTGGATAGTAGCATGTCTAAAGATGAAATTTTCTTACCGGTGTTGCGACGATGATTTCTGCCCCTTCTTTGCATGCATTCTGTTGTTCCCACATACTTCCCCCTCCATAGGCACAAACCGTGTTGATATTATAGACTTTACCAAACTTCTTACACTCCTGGTAAATCTAAACATATAGCAACATAATAATTGGTAATATGCGTTATTCACATGGACTTCAAACAATATATAAGAACCAATGACGGATATTGCTTTTCAAATGTCAACAGTTACAGGGAGTCTCGAAAGTTAATATTACAGAAAAGATAATGCAAGTTAGAAAATTAGATTTTTAGTAACACCAATATTTAAATTCTTATTTTATCACAATATGTTATGCCATAACTCTTTTATTCCTGACTCCAAAGAAACCATGACACACTTGTTTCCAATTTGAGTGGTACTCGATACATACCAAAAGAGGTATAGAAAAAGTATCCCTGTACATTTGCATGTTTTAGTTCGTAAACAGACAGCCTTGGATAAATTCTAGGACAACTGTTATATATTGCCTCTTTGGTCAATTCGGCGCTTAACTACCACCTATACATAGAGAGCAATCATCTTAACCCTTTCCCAAACAACAAATTTTCGACTGTCCCAAATTGAAAGAGTTTGCAGACGACATTTCACAATGTGATGAAATTGAACAATATTCTTCAGAAGGAGCAGAAAACCTTGTGGGAAAAGGACAAATTGCTCGTTACAAGCAATTTCTCCTTTTCCCACAATGTTTTCTAAAGTCGTCTGCAACAAAGTCGTAAAATGTCGTTATTGTTTAGGAAAGGGTTAAAACTTGAGTTTTTCACAAAATCAACATTTTACATTAATCTGTGGGCTGTAACATAAACTAAGTTCAGGTCATACCACATGTTCAGTGCAAGACATGTGTAAAGGACTTTTGTCACTTACTGTAGTCTTACAATGAACCCTTGATATTCAAAGGGAACCCTTATAACATAAGTACAATATTGATATCATTAAAGAACCTCTGTGACCCTTTCATTCTAGAACAAGGCTATCACATATATCTCCTTCTCCTATATTACCTGTTGGGATAATTCTCTTGTAGGGGCCAATATTAACCCAATTGGTCCATCACCAGGTTCTAACTCTTTCTACAAATATAAAAGGGAAATAACTACATCAAAGTAGCTCAATATCTACCTATAAAACTTATTTACTCCTACTTGTTCATACAATGACTGAGACTTTTAACAGGAGTAATGACTTGAAATAGGTAGTTTTCGTTTTGTAACAATAGTCCTGCCTAAAAACTGTTACAATAATTTTCATTCTTTATGATTGTCCTCTGTAGATTCCAAATACCCATTATATAATTCTGAGATCTGCAAGGACAATTTGAGTGTTGGATTATTGGATTTTTCTTCCCAAACTGAAAAGAAACCTTTAAACAAAATAGAAGACAAAATTCAAATATAAAAGAAACAGTATCTGTGTTAGTACAATGTAATAATAATGAACAACTTCATACTTGTATACATTGAGAGAAAACTTTTCATAAAAGCATTCTGTCTATCACTGAACACAAAGAAATTGTTTTGATGGGGTTTAAAGAGTGTCAACGATTTTTTTCAATTATATTACAGCTTTTCTGAACTCAGCCGTACTAGGGCTCACCAGTTCCTTGTCACAAAACTACAGTTAACCCTTTCCCAAACACAAAATTTTCGCCTTCTCAAATTGAAAGAGTTTGCAGACGACATTTCAAAATGAGATGAAATCGGAAAATAATCTTCTGATAGAACAAAAAACATTGCGGAAAAAGGAGAAATTGCTCGTTACTTTAGAAATCATTGTGGGAAAAGGAAAAATTGCTCGTAACGAGCAATTTCTCCTTTTCCCACAATGTTTTTTAAAGTTGTCTGCAACAATGTCATGAAATGTCGTTATTGTTTGGGAAAGGGTTAATGGTTAACTCAAACCCAAACAGGACCATGAACACAAAGAAATTTATATCAAATAAACGAATAAATTCCAGTGAATATTCTTGTTATTCTTTCTAACATATCATATGAGACAAGACAGACTACTTACCTGTGCCATTATGTGTATGAGTAGAGGCCAGAGAAACGCAGCTGTTTTACCACTCCCAGTTTTAGCAATACCAATAATATCTCTACCAGACAAAGCTGTTGGTATGCCCTGTAAGTAACAAATTACATAGAAACCTTAAGCATAAATACCAATAATATCTCTACCAGACAAAGCTGTTTGTATGCCCTGTAAGTAACAAATTACATAGAAAGCTTCAGCATTAATACCAATAATATCTCTACCAGACAAAGCTGTTTGTATGCCCTGTAAGTAACAAATTACATAGAAACCTTCAGCATTAATACCAATAATATCTCTACCAGACAAAGCTGTTTGTATGCCCTGTAAGTAACAAATTACATAGACAGCTTCAGCATTAATACCAATAATATCTCTACCAGACAAAGCTGTTGTTATGCCCTGTAAGTAACAAATTACATAGAAACCTTCAGCACCAATACCAATAATATCCCTACCAGACAAAGCTGTTGGTATGCCCTGTAAGTAACAAATTACATAGAAACCTTCAGCATCAATACCAATAATATCTCTACCAGACAAAGCTGTTTGTATGCCCTGTAAGTAACAAATTACATAGAAACCTTCAGCATCAATAAGAAGCTAAATGCAATATAGTAACTTAGGATTGTCCATACTCATTATTGATACATCATTCCATATTCATTCAATTTATTTCTTTGTCTGTCTGGAAATGACATCAACATTATTTCAGCTCCATTGCGCAATATCAATATAATTCATTGAGAATTCAAGCAACTAAACTGAAACTATAAAGGGTGATCAAAGCAGGTAGAAATATTACACTTCGAAGTCAGCTGGGTGACTTCATCTCATTAAAACCATTTAAATGGATATTTATTTATGTATACAGGTTTTTACATCACATCACCATTATTTCTTTCAGTTTGTGACCCCTGATGTTGGTGGTCATTATAAATTTTCTCAAAAAGATGTTTCTATAAAGTACCCTACATAAAGATTTTATGGGGTTGAGAACAAATAAAGAAGAGTTCTTAACCCTTTCCAAAACAATAACGACATTTGACCAATTTGTTGCAGACGACTTTAGAAAACATTGTGGGAAAAGGAGAAATTGCTTGTAACAAGCAATTTCTCCTTCACCCTTAATGTTTTCTGCTCTAGCTGAAGAATGTTTTTCAATTTCATCACATTTTGAAATGTCCTCTGCAAACTCTTTCAATTTGGGACAAACCAAAATTTGTTGTTTGGGAAAGGGTTAACACCATCTTTTGGTTAGAAACTGACTCTCAAAAAGAGTTAGTCCACTAGACACCATATAAAAGGTCATCAAACAATATTTGGCAATGATTTAAAAAGTGATACAGTTTCTAGAATACATACTTATGATGTAAAAACAGGATTTGGTGATGTATCACCTTTTTCAGTGATCTGAAATAGCCAGCATAAAGTGTCGAACATAGAACCAGACACTTGAATGGCAAATGATATTTCTTTTTCTTTGGTATCCTTTCATTTATTTCTTCTCTAAATCCCATAGTGGTCAAGACAATTTAATTATTCACTGCATAGCTTTGGGAATACTTTATCCTACCTATTTGAGACCACTGAAAAAGTCCCACTACCAACTGGATTATTGACACAATACTGACATACCTGTGCCTGTATAGGTGTCGGTGCTGAGTACTTGGCAGATCTAATGGCAGAAATTAACAGGTCATCAAATCCAAAATGGCCAAAACTGCAAACTGGTTTTAAAGGGGCTAGACCTGATACCTGCAAAATATTGACATAGCCATACAATACATCCTATAAAAAGCCGTAAAACTGTTTACTCAGCCCAAATCAGGAAACATTGTTTTAAAGGAATATTTAGTTAAGTATTTCTGCATACATAAAAATAAATAACAGTAATGAACATAACTTGCATTAACAAAAGAAATGTTATGACAGATAGAAAAGATGAACCTGTGGTGAAACTACTACCATCTTTTTAAATTTTGTACAATCTTCAGCTCTAATCATTTTTGCTATTGTAATGGATAAAATCTGTTTATTATTTTGTTTTATTTAGTATATATTTCTCAAAGCAGGAGAAATTTTTTGTAACCATGCTGTCCTTTTGTCAAATTTGTCAAAGGGATTTTCAAGAACTGATAACGATGCCCCAATTATAAAAGAAAATAGGTGACTATTAGTGAACAGGAAACAATCATCAATTACACAATAACGCAGAAATGCTTTGACAGACATTGCAACAAACAAAGGAATGTTAATCTTATGTAGTTCATTCTTTCATTGAGATGGTTTTTTCAGCCACTATAGCTGGTGTATTAAGTCCAACTCCGCCTAAAAACCATGCAAAACCTGCAGAAAGTGATTTATCGTATGTCACAAAATCTAACAAAGTTGTGTTTTTCTGATAGATAACACTCTTAAAATAAGCAAAGATTTTTTCTTCAAGAATTTGATTTTGGTGGATTTTGGAGAAGTTTCAAAAAATGGTTTTTTGGTGAATTCAAAAGGGTTAATATAGCAAAATTCAGTTTGATTTTCCTCCCAAGACCAACCTCGTTCATCAAATAAAGTTCTTTCATTGGGTACATATGGTGATGCTAAAAGTATTCAAGGATCCTCCGAGTAAAACATACCCTAATATCTAACTTTGATCTCAGTTCTATGACTTGTTCCTCTGTCAGTCTTTTTATATCTGGATGCTCTTCATAGAAATTCTTCTCGAATGGATTGTAATCTATATCAGAATGGTCTATAGCTGGAAGTGGATCAATCAACTGGAAACAGAACAAACATTTAACCTCAATGAATAACATTAAATGCTGGAGACATAATCTCAAATTATGACGATCATAAAATGGAACAGTACCCCTTATTGACATAGTTTAACGTGCTTGCTGTTGTTTCATTAAGGATAAATTCCATATAATAGCAATGTTAAAAAAAAAAAAATTGAAAAATCTTTTCTACAAGATGCCACATAGATATTTTCCCACCAAAAATCTCAACAGAAACTTTTCAAGGTTCAAACCATTCTGGTCATTATGAGCATTTTCTCCTTTTCCACAATGTTTTCGAAAGTCTCCTGCTGTCAAAGTATAATAGATATGTTAGTCAATATTAAAATTAAGGAGGTAATCAATCAATCAAGCATGTATCTTCCATACAATGATATTCACCTTATTTTTCTCCACATATATAATATTCCCTTCGTTATCATACTCTACATTCAGTTCCTCCTGCTCATCAGCCAATACTCCGGCCATGGGGTTTTCCTCCATGTATCTATAGTACGCCTCCTCCACATCTTCTGTCTCTATATCGTCCCTCACTCCCCTGGAACAAAGGGTTGTTTGAGGTTCATACATTGTATCAACACTATCTAGGCTATTTGATATGATTGCAAACAGCTAGATTATCTTCTACATTTGATCAACTGTATTTTCGATATAAGGAAAGGCCTTAGTCAAAACAGGAGATATAATAAGCATTCTGTGATTTCATAAATTGTACTTGAGATAAATAGAGAGACCTCACTCATAATGAAACAAATCTGAAGCATAGCTATTCAATGAGTCTAATTTTCAAGTACTTGCATTCAATCAAACCCCTTTGGAAAGGAGCCAAGTAATTTGATGTTTATAACTTTAATCAGTTGGCTATCAAACCCCATATCCAAATAATTGGGGCCAATAACATACGATATGCTCTTTATTTTGGACAAATTGATAACAGATTATTAACGTGAATGGCCCTACAAAACTAGACAGACACTTACTTTTCCTCCCTAACACTTTTTTCGTTGGTTTTAGACTTACTAGGTCTCATGTCCTCCTCTACCTCTCTCTGAAAAAACAAAACAAGGCTATATCTATATACTGGGGACCAGATACGAGGCGTAGTGTTTAATCATATTTCATTGCAGTCATTCTACGTGATTAAATGAAGTATCAGTGAAAAGGCAAAATCAGTGAAAAGGCAAAAAAATAATTACAATTGGATTGGGCATTAAATAAAACAGCATTAGCTTGACAACAAACAACGTCTTAACTTAGAGTAAGAGGGGATGATTTTATATACCATCCTCACATTGGTCTTCTGACAAAAACATTTTCCACTCATGCACATGGAGACATACATCACTTCTGTCAAGTGAAATTGTATCAAACGAGGAGAAAAACAAAAAGTGTAAATATCATTAATTAATTCTTGCTCAGTTAGATATAATCGTCGTTTGTAAGTTTACCATTACCACCATTTGGTGAGCAAGATAAAACCGGGAAAAGATTAGCACCATATATACAAACGATGTTGCAACATACCTTCCTGGAAGGTTAATAATAGATATTGTCAGAATAACAAGATTAAAAACTACATATTATAAATTTTTTCCTGGGATTTTATTTGCCAACTTCATTCATGTAATTTTAATTCCAATGTGAAAGTTAAAAATCAAAGGGAGGTAAATCATATGAAATCCTTTTTTAGTTGTCACGTAGCAGAGGCAAAGGGCGGGAAGTTGATCAGACAAACCCAACAACTCACTTCACGTTAATTTACGTAAGCACAGAGTTTTAGCATCTTATTAGTAATGAACTGGAAAACGGTATTGGGTTTAGTGACAAAGATTGTCAATACCAATTTTTTTAGGTTTGTAACTCCAAATACACAAATCTCTGAAAGAGTATCTTTAATCTAATAGAAATATCATTGAAAACAACATTAAACTCATTAACAACCCAAAGCCCCTACAGTACCTGAACCTCGGCCATAAAGGCATCGAGCGGGTCATCACTGTCGCTGTCCTCTTGTTTTTTATCCGTGTAACCAGGACTTCCGGGTGCCGGCTGGTACCCATCTCCGTCATTATCCACTGGGGCATCATCCTCGTCAAAATAACTAGATGGAAAAAATCGGGATTATTGTAGAGTGAAATTATTTTGCAATTATTCAGGAAAGCAAAATTGAAAAGATGGTCATTGGTCATTCATTAATCATTTCAAAATACAATTACAATATAGAAAACCATACAGTACCTCATAAACTGAACTTCTCATAAAGAAGACACAAGTTTCATTGGTTAAACTGCAATAACTAACTCAACATAATAATTCCAATATGTATTGAAAGGAAAACTCAATACAGGAAATAATCTTTGCGCAGAACACTATAACATTTCTCTGATAACATAATTAAAGTTGAAAACAGCAAACAGTGTTCATGTAAGAAGATTTGTACTTCCAAACCAATGTTTCATGTCATCTGAAGACAAATAGAGTTCCTTCATTGTTTTGTAGATGGATTCTTTTAATGTGTGGTTTAACACAATTTTTGATGATTATTTGGTTATGTTTGTGGGCGACAGTGTTGCATAGGAAGCCTCTAATACAGAGGGTTCCAGGTTAGATCCATGTTAGGCGCAGTGAAAATTGCCTGGACTAGCCCACGAATCAGCATGTGTACTGGAGTAGTATCCAGGAAGCAGTCATTGAGAGTGAATTTAACAAGCTTCAAGCTTTCTACACAATGAATGAAAAACAAATAAGGTATTTGTGTGCTGTTTTGACCAGAAACAGATCTATCCAATTTTGTCTTTAGTTACACCTTTGTTTTTATTTGTAACCTCCAGTGTGTCTGTCTCATATAACAGTACAGCTGCTATACAGCTTTAAAAAAAAAAAAGAATGTCCAAGTTTCCTCACATCTGTGAACAAGAAGAATTAATACTAATGTCATAAAAAGACCTACTCATCATCATCTGTGTATTTCCGCCTCCCGATGTTTAGTGTGAATCCAGATCGCCCACCAATTCCACGAGTACTGGAACTTCCCATTCGTGATAAACCATCTCCGCCTAAACAATAAGTCTCAGTTATTTTAGTATTTCCATATTGTTTGTTCATTATTTATCATTGTTTAATAATAGAGAAAAAATGTTTTTTCTTATTCTTATTTGCAACAACTGGAATCATTCAGTGTAAGTTAATGCCTTTCCTTGAAGGAACTAACAAATAGAACTGTTCTCTTTGATTAATAAATTTTATGATGAAAATTAGAAATAAAAAATCACTGTCACTTTATATGGGACCTATATGTGAAGCTGTGTAGAACTATTAACATTTTGTATATCAACTGGAAGACTTTGTTTCAAATGATGACAGGAAAGGGTGTAATGGACCAACATATTTTAAAGGTTTTCTGTAATATGAAAGTGCCAAAAGTTGAAAATTTTCTGTTTAAATTTAAAGCCAATACATTATTCATTGTTGAACAAAAGCCTACTTATAGCCTACTTATATATAAAGAGGTCTGCTTCAATTCAGATTTTTTTCTTAATCACTTGGGAAAAAGAAAAACTTACTCAAATTTTTATTGTACCCTTTACATAGACACATTTTCAGGTAAATTTTCGACTGTCCCAATTTGGAAGAGTTTGCAGGTGACATTTCAAAATGTGATGAAATTGAAAAACAATCTTCTGATAGGGCAGAATACATTGTGGGAAACGGAGCAATTGCTCTTTTCCAACAATGTTTTCCAGAGTCATCTGCAACAAACTGGTCAAATATCATAATTGTTTGGTAATGGGTTAAGCAAGTTACCATGTACATACCAACTGACCCCCTATCTGACTTCCGTATTGAAAAGCCATCAAATCCAAACCCTCTTGATTTGTTTTCATTTCCTTGATACATCTTTTATTGTCTCAAAGTATCACTGCCTGAAAGTAGAAAGAGAATAAAGTTATATCATACGAAAAAAACATTAAATGTTTTTTTCTTTTTCTTTCATAGGTAAATATTGACAACCTTTGAGTATGATATTTGTCTAGTCCAGATAACTGGTCTTGAAGGCTATTGCTATTTTGACTGACGCCTTCGTAGCACGATAAATGTCCAAATGATGAAAAAAGCTTCGTTCACGGATCATTATTGAGACTAGATATTTGCCTTATTGCTCGTTTGCTTGATTGAATGTACATGTATATTTTGTAAATTGTTATTGCAATAAATATGTTTAAAGTAAAGTATGAGATTAGGTTCATATAAAGATTGATTTTCTGCATCCACTTCATAGAGTCAAAAGTCACAATTAATGATATCAGAAATATAGATTGCAGAAACATCTTCATGGAAATTACGTCAGTTATTCCTAGTCGAGCATGAGTAACCAAGAATCCCCGGTCACCAATGCTAAAATGCGTTGGTTATTGAGCAAGAAACTGCAATTAAAACATGAAAAGAGATGGGATCATTTTGATTTCATTGTGTAGGTCGAGCGACAGAAGATGGGATAAAAGACTTAGCAACTAGTTTAGCTCGTCGTTCAACGAAAAACGTCATTAGTATTTTGTAACGGATAATGTGTTCTGTTCTCTACAATAAAGGGGAATATTTATGATAATTATTTGGTGCCTGTCCATTTTGAATGGCAAAACTGGTTTTCAGTATTTCAGTCTATCAGTAAGTGATAACCAACCTATTTCAGTTCAGAACAAATTTTGATGAGTAACAGACCTTATAAGACCAGTTGCTATATGCACATCCTTGTGTTGTATTCTTTCGATTAAAACCCTTTTCATAACAGTACAATCATCTAACCAGAAAAACGATGCATACTCAATAAATGATCTTAAGAAAGATATAAAGATTTAATTTGGAGTTTTTCTGGATTTTACTTTTTATCTTCCTCACCATTCCTAAACAATTAGGTGCAGTACTTAGCTGAAATATCATTGAGATGATTTCCCCATTTCTCCCATTACTACATATGGTCAAACATAATTGTTTTGATAATTCTACAAAATGAACTTTATTTAAAAGTAAATCAGTATGAAGGCAATTAATTATATTTGAAAAATAAAAAAAAACATATCTACTGTCTTGTTTTAGTCTTGTTTTGGTGAAAAATATGTAACTGACCATTGGAACCTAAACCACGTCGGAAGGGTTTGAAGACACGTTCGAAAGCTTCAGAAATATCACAAAAGACCATAGCCTGGGGTCCTAGTCCGCGAGTATACCCCACACTAGGTGTAGGGTATACACGCGGCCAAAGACCCCAGGCTCAAAAGACCATTCAGAAATTTCTTTATGGGAGAAGTAACTTGATTATCATTGTCAATCAATAGATACACGGTAGAATAGCCCCGTAAACATCCAGATTAGTGTTCATGTATAAGAGTATCCTAAATAAAGTAAAATTTTGCAAAACTACCAGTATCTGTAGACAACTCTTTCCATTAATTTGCCTATGTAACTGAGAGCGATAATTCCCTAGGCTACATATGATTTAGTAAGCCAGGTCGTAGTACCAAATTCTTCGTTTACTACATGTCTCGACGGCTTTACAGATATACAAAGAAAGTACATTGTCTCGATAGGTAGCACCTATATATATATATCATATTTGTGACTTGATATTTGTCACATGTGGTTCTGATTTGACGTATTGTTCAGTACAAATACATTTTCCTCATTTGGTTTGGTTTCAGCATTACACAGATTTCAACAATATTCTATGTCACATTTACTTTCCAACAAGCAACACGGTGAATGAACTGAATTGATTCAATTGTAACATCACAGACATTTCCGTAAAATGAGAGATACTTTATATAATTTCGCAGCAATGTATCTAAAATGCGGAGTCGATGGAGTCAATAAAAAGTTTGCATTACAAATACGCGAAATTGCAAGACATTTCAGAAAATCATCATCTAACATAATTGACACAAGTAATGTGTAGTATATAAGCAGCACCTTTATTTGCTGCATAGAAAACTACACATTAGTTTGGTAAATTATGTTTCATGATGATTCTCTTGTAATTTCGCGATGAAAACAAAAGTTGCAACTCTGATAAATGGTTAACACCCTTCGAAACGCGAATCCTAGATATCAAAGATTAACTGCGAATGATAAGGTCTTCTAAATTTTACATTAGAAAGTGTGTCAATGCATCGAAGATTGCAAAACTTACTTTAAAATTGTAAAGATTCCGTGGAAATAATGATAATTCCCATTTTCGATTTACCTCCGATATTGAAGAGTTTGTATACGGAAAATGAGCGAAACGACCTTAATAAGGACTTTGCAAACAAATTGTCGAAAAGGAATAAAGACTGTAAATCTTCTAATTCATAATGGGACGTACTGGAGAATAGAAAGATCCAAATGCCGTATTTTTGGCCAATGAAACGTTGAATAAGTTCCTATTCAAGTATATAGAGCCTGTTAATGTATACAATGAATGTGATGTATTGAAATCCAAACATATTGCAACGGTTTTTAAATCCATCGCACACTGCCTTACTAGTAGCATGGAGCCTGGCCCGTTCGTATACCGCGAACTAATGCGGGTGGGAAACAGTCTTTTCCATATGTGGCAAAGCGGCAAAATGGCCATAGTGGTTAGCCACTACGAAAACTCATGAAGAGTTATTTTCCCTTTTTGAATCTTTATTCTCCTTTTTTTCCCGGGTTTTCCCAGTCTGGCATACTCCAACCAGCATGGCGGTGAACGAGGGATCAGCGCTGGATCTGCGGAGGAAGCGCTTAGTATCTTGAGGGATTTTGAGTCAAGAACACATTCAAGATTTTGTGTTTACACGTCTTCAAAGGATTTTGGCCACACAAGTATGTTACGCTTATATTTTATTGGTTACTGGTCAACTCGTACCCTTGTCAACTCGTACCCTTGTTAACTCGTACCCTTTTTGGTTAACTCGTACCCAAATCTTTGGTTAACTCGTATTTTCTAGGTCAACTCGTACCTATCTTATATTTACATGTGTGATTCAATACACAGTGCAAAAGTACAAACGAAGAAAGTTTCATAGATACGTATTAATTTCCTCAAATGGGTTGTAAATGGCATAGCATTGAACGTTAATAGATTGCTTTGCTTTATTGTCCATTTTCAATCCAATTTGTCAACTGTTTGTGAGGAGAGATAAAAATGATGTAAGCGTGAAAACTTCAATGAAAGCGATTGCCCTTTATTAGTATAATCATTGTATAATTAAAGGCACGTAATAAAACAAAATCGGCAATTAATTATATCACATTGATCAATGTCATTAAGGTAATACCATAATCTTAATGGCAGGTTTTTTTGTGCGATTAATTGATTACTTAGCCGACTTTTATTAGCCAACTTGAATCACAGTGTTGGAGAAACTTAAACGCAATGTTGCTATATAATGTTATATTCAAATTGATATGGGGAACCCAATCGATACAGTATGCTATTCAATATAAGAAACCAAATATATAGGAATCCAAAAATAACAATCCAATACGGATCAGAGAGGCTCAGCCTAGAATTGATCTTGGGACAAGGTAAACAAGAGATGTGGTTTACAACAGAGATTTGACAGGTATGGCAAACTCCAATTATTGCTTCGTGCCTAGAAATGACAATTCTTTTTAAAAAAATAAAAAGCTATTGCATGTACAATATGTATGAAATTCTCCTCAAACTTTGCAAAATCAGCCCGACGACAGGTCACCCATTGGCCCCGGGAAATTTTCCATATGTTATATATGTATGTATATTATCTTTATTTCTTCAGTAAGTTCTTGAAAAGCAGAACTGATGACGGGATTCTGACTGAAGTACCCCAGGAATGGCATGTAGAGGTGCCCTCCCACACAAAGCAAATGGATGAGAGTTCTTGTGGTACTGTATCTACATGCTGAAAGTATGTTATATCTATTGGCATCAGAAGTGGGTCCTTCCCCAGAATGTGCTCTGTTCTTGAAGAAAGAATCATTCTCAACAATGAGACCAATATGAAATAGATTAAATTAATTCAATTTCATTTGTACCATAATTAACATTGACCATATCTGAAATTGATGTGGGATTTGAGGCATTTCAACAAACCAAAGGTATGAGATATGAAACCAAAAAAGGACAAACAATTTTAACTCTTTTGCACAAATGCCCCATTTTATGTTGACATGGAGCTGAAAGAATGCTTTCCTTAACCAAGCAGATGATTTATTTTTTTCCTTGCAAGTAGAAATGTTGATAACATTTGTTTCAGTAATGAATCGTTTGAATTAAACATGAAATGAAATTCATTTGTTAAGAGCATAAGAGATCGCCTTATCTTGAATAGAGCAAGCCTTATACCGGTATTGTATGTTTAATGAAATGTGCATATTGCTTTCAAAATTTAAAACTTTTATTCAGAAAGGAGATACTGCTTTGTTGGAAACAATTTAGGGTACTATACACTCACAATTGGATAGACACTTGCATATGTGCAATAAAGATTTTAAATGACAGAAATGAGAGTCAAAATAAAGATTACCATAGTATCAAAATGATGAAATAATCATTTATTTTCCATTTGAGTTTATATATAATGGACCTTAAACATTGATCAAATTATTTGCAGTTTGCCAACAACCTTTTGGCTGAATGATCACTAGCTTTCCATTGGACAAACAAGCAAGTGAACCATGCACGGATGTCTGTAGCTGCCTTTCTCCTTGGAGTATCAAGTAAGATATTTTGACTTAATTTTCAAGATAAACCATTGTGTAACAGATTTCAAATCAATAAGGATCATGAAATGTTAACACCATTTCCCTTATGATAAATGGAGCATTCTGAGAGGTGTTCTGGATCCTTTTAAGAGTTACAGAGTTATCATAGGATTGGCAATGGTGTACGCCACATGATGTAAGTTCTTTATTGTAGTATTTCTAAAATAATAGGAGTATTTTCTGTTTGAAATTCCAATATGATAGATTCTAGCTTTGTTTCAAAGATGAGTGAGAGAATAAAGGATTGCTATGATTTTACTTTTCTTACAGAGCCAAGAACAGTAATGGTAAGAGATGAAACCAGTTTAATAGAACAGACAGAATTCGAAGTAGGCAAAATCCCTTTTGCTTTTTGGCATTCTAGTTTATACTGTTGAACTCTTTGATTATTTGAACAGTGATTGATACGACAAAAATATATAAACATAGAAAATGGGTTTTCACCATTTATGAAATGTAAGATGAGAATATTTGGTTTTGCCTACTTCTTTAGTGTCAATTATAGTTTGGTTTTTAGCTCACCAGAGCTCTGCTCAGGGTGAGCTTTTAGGATACTTGATTGTCCGTCGTCTGTCGTGCGTGCGTGCGCCGTCAACAATTTCAGCGTTTACACTCTAGAAGCCACATTTTCTGCCCATTCTTCCTGATACTTGCTCAAGATGTTTACCTTGATGATATCTCGATCGAGTTCGATCATGGGTGGGGTGGGGTCAAAAAGTAGGTCACTAGGTCAAATCTTAGTAAAATCTTGTTTACACTCTAGAAGCCACATTTTTGCCCATTCTTCCTGATACTTGCTCAGGATGTTTACCTTGATGATATCTTGATCGAGTTTGATCATGGGTGGGGTCAAAAAGTAGGTCACTAGGTCAAATCTTAGTAAAATCTTGTTTACACTCTAGAAGCCACACTTTTGGCCCATTCTTCCTAATACTAGCGCAGGATGTTTACCTTGATGATATCTCGATAGAGTTCGATCATGGGTGGGGTGGGGTCAAAAAGAAGGTCACTAGGTCAAATCTTAGTTAAATCTTGTTTACACTCTAGAAGCCACATTTTTGGCCTAATCTTGATCAAACTTGCTCAGAATAATAACCTTGATGATATCTCAATAGAGTTTGATCATGGTTGGTGTGGGGTCAAAAAGTAGGTCACTAGGTCAAATCTTTGAAAAACCTTGTTTACAGTCTAGAAGCAATGAAAGCTTCATTTTCAGCCCAATTTGATCAAACCTGCTCAAAATGATCAACCTGTTATAATTCAACCAAGTCAGTTTATGGGGTCAAAAGTAGATCACTGTCAAATTTAGACAAATCTTGTCCATTACTCATGTGTAACATTATTGTAACCAACACTTTACAAGTGTCAGGTGAGCGATCCAGGACCCTCAGGGTCCTCTTGTTTAAGTACAAACTACATCATAACCAAAACTACATAATTTTTTTTTTTTAATGCTTATCATTTGATTGATACTTAAGAAATTGGTGCTTCTATTTTTTCCCTTTTCTCTCTTCCCTTTTAGGCAAAACCATATTGCATTTGAAAGACCAGATGTAAGGTAAGCTTTTTCTTGTATTGGAAATTTGCATCAACCTCTTTTTCATTTTTTTCTTTTTTTTCTGTGACCTGTTTGTTTAGGGGTGCAGATAAAGCTTTACGCTTCTGAAAGACACGTTAAAAATTTCCAATGTGAAAGTCAGAAACTACACATACCAATCACAGGGGAGTCCCATCATTTGGCAAACCAACATCTTTCTTCTCTGCTGAAGATCAGATCAGATCTTGTAATAGTTGCTTTTGTTTTAGCTGCATTGGTTTAATAAAACAACAGTCAGCATATCTTGTATATGAACATTGCTTGACTGTTGTAGAGGACATTGGAACCAAATAAGAAGAAATGAAAATTTTGTTGCCTGTGATTGCTTAAAGCTTAATGTTTAAGAAATTCCTGTATTTCAACAAGGGATTGATTATTGATTTCTTACGTCAACTTGTGAAAATATAAATGTTAAGATTATTGTATAAATGCCAGTTTTGTTTCATTCTATAGAGTTATAAACTGTTGTTGAATTTTCTTTCATATGGTACATTTTATCATTTGCAAAACCATTTTTAAGAAAATGTCTGACTTTCTCTGTTTATAGCGAAAGCGATCAAGCTTCTTTTACCCTACAATTGAAAAGAAGACACGTGAAGTTAGATTGTATTGTCTATGTCAACAACCAGATGATGGGTAAAACAGCTTTAATGCTTTATTATTAACTACTACATTATAACCATTGCCTTTTGGTAATTGTGTACGCTTAACTTGAAATCACAATGCTAATATCTATATGATTACAAATACCAATACTTTTAGATATGAATTTTCTTGAGAGTTAGGCTATGAAACAGAATGCTGATGGTTCTACTAGGCGTGTCGCAATCAATATGTGTGATTTTAAGCATGGGGATTTCTCTTATGGACTATTAATCAGGAATCACAATTGAATCAATTTAATGGTTGACTCAGTCTAAAAGACAAAAAAGAATATTTTTTATTGTCATCCTTTCTAAAAAAAAAATTGAGAGAAAATAAAATGCATGTATAAAATTTGTTATGTTCTAAATCTTTCATGGACTTAAACTGATTTCTAACGCAGTTTTTAACCTGTTCTTTTTTTTTTATCTAATCGATAGATGTAGACCTTACTTGTTATTAAAACAGGATAATTACTTTGTTAAAGCATACTAGCGCTCAGAAAAACTGGGTAATAATGGTTATATATTCAGATAGAATATATTGAAACATAGCGAAAAACCACAAGATCATGACAATATAACACCTGCAGCATTTGTTATCTATTTTTCAAGTGCTATTTTCACAAATTTGGTGCCCACCAATTTTACTTCATTATTTACATTCGAGTTAAACCTAAAAAACAAGAAGCGCTCATATAAATGTGTGGCGATCACCTGAAAAATCATGTGAAACACATTAAAATACTGTCATGTATCCAATATTAACATTGTGAACATTCAAAATAGAGAATTTCTTGGGTTTTATTAGTTCCCAACTTTTCTCAGCTGACCTAGTTTTATCGCTAATTGTAAACAAACCTTATAGAATTCACTCTTTTAAAAGCATCACTTTAATGTGTAACAGTCTCTTTCCTCTGTAAAGGAGAATTAAAAGTAATTTTTAATTATTCTAGAATTTTCATAATTTAAGTGTAAATGAGTGCAAGTATGGCTTTAATTTAAATCTTTCTATATGAATGATTTCAATAACAAAATATATTTTGAAAAACAAAAATAGCAATTTTTATTCCCAACTGAATTTTAGTTTGACTTTTTGAAGAATATGGATAGACATACTACCACTTGGGCGTTTGCATCGAACGTTTGTATCTACTATGACCTACTTTTGGAATGGGTTGATACTTCACGATGTCTGCTTCATTCAAGGTGATTAAAATATTATATAACTAAGCTGGAGATACATAGTCTCTTTACTATGGCAGAATGAATGTATTCTGATTTCAATTAGAAAACTTTGTCAGAACAAGAGTGATTTCTTCATATGAACGAAAAAATGGTCAGTTCTAATTCACACTATTTTGGTATGCCTTATGTTGTGAAATGTGTATATATCTCAATTCGTTGTTTTGTTTACTGAAAAAAAGTTTTGATTAAAGCTTGTAGTCTATACAGTCTGTAGTTTGCCTATTTTAAAACCTTTCATGTAAAACAACAAACGAAGGAAGCATCTAAAATGTTGACGTGTTGTCAGATTTCCTCTGACAAGTTATGATTTGAAGACGTTTTTCCAGACTCTTTCATTTTGTGATAAGTTGAAAATATAAATTAGTTCTTGAGCAATGAAATATTTGGTGAAGACTATCTTATCATCAGAAGTTGTTTTCTTCTTTCACTAGCAACTGAAGACTAGGCAATTGCTTTAATGGACTACATAACTGCTTCGATTCGAAGATTCGAAAATCTAGAAAATTCTTAGATTCGCAAATAAAGTGTCACCTATAGATAAAATGACTGCACATATTTTTATATTACCGGTAACATAAAACTAAACTCTTTAACCACATCTTTGACAGATCACGTGGAGCACGATAAGAGCCTATTTGAGGGAGACTCGTATGTGCATGCTGAAATGAAAAAGGAAAAGATGAAGCCCCTTAAACATCCAGGTTGCAGTTTTTCTTGCATACAGAGGAGACATGTCAGGCTGAGTTAACGATGAAAGAAAGATGATGGAGATGATGATCATTATAAATATTGAAGAAATAATATATGTTCATGTGGTCAGTATGGCTGTACTGGTGTCATATCTCCTCAATTCATGACCTGGCACAATGTGGTTTCCACAGCAACTATTCAAACAACAACATGCCAACATTTATAAACAACATATCTCGTCTTGAACGGCCATCTTTTATGCTAGAAGAAAAGGAATACTTCCATACAAGAAGGGAAAAATAAACAGTGTGGTTTTGTGGTAACTATTTCCAGGGTTATCAGGTCTCCCTCTTAGATGACTAGCAAAGAGTTTTGGAGATCATTGTGTGTGAGACATGATGGACTTATAATGGAAATTATTTTGATCAACGTCTTAATGTTGTCAAAGATTATTCAATTGCTTTTTGTGTAACAAAATAGTAAGCTGGAATGAAAGCAAAACACATGAAGGTAAATAATTATTTTGATAACAGTTATCATATTAAATTTGTAGATAAAGGAACATGTTTTAATTCACCTTTGTCTTGTTTATTATTCACTGAACATACACCCTTAATCAACCTTGTTTTATATACGATTTTGAAAGATAAAAGAATATATAAATAACTTTTGTTTATGGGTATAAGTAATCTTATAAGTATAATAAAAACACAAATTGATCTTAGTAAGAAAATAGCTGGGTTTACATACTTAAAAGAAGGATTTTGATGTTAACATTTTTTTTTATTTCAAACAGTTTACATTTAAAATCAATACAGCTTGACTATTCAAAAGAGTCTTGACTACTCTGCAGCATCACACTTCTGCTATATTTTTGCACATGTTCAACTTCTCAAACGGAATTTTGTAAAGTCACTGACCAAGCAAATTTTGCCTGCATCTTCTCATCTTGCCTTTTGAATCATGTACCTTTGGGCATCAGTTATGCTGCACCAGGTTTTATCTTTGAAAATTCATATAAACACTAGTGACAATGGTATCGACTCTGAATACATGTAAAACCTTATGACATGCTGGTCAAGAGTTAAAAGGCATTCACAACAAGATAACCTTTTTGAGTCTTTAGACAAATGATGAATTAGCAATTTACCAGCTACAGATATCCAGTTTCAATTCCCTTGTTAACTCACTCCATGTATGTCAGAAAAGTATTGTTGATTTTATGTTTGTATTATGGGCAGTAAGCCTCATTTATATTGTGGATTTAAGTGATCAAGCTATTGATCATTGACGTTTATGGGCAAAGAAGTAGTAACTTAAGGCAAATCTTTGTCAATTGTTGTCTACACTTAAGCGAACTTACTATTTGAGTTTATTTGGATTATGTCCCTCTATTTTCAAATGATGAAACTCACTGTTTCGTTGGAAAGTTCTCATTTATCTCCTTGAAATGAAGTTCTATAAGCATGATTGATATTTTCAAATTTGGATTTTTAGCTAGACTATTCAAAGAATAAGGAGTGCTATACTACTCACACTGGCGTCGCTGTCAGCGTCACACATTGGTTAAGTTTTTATGTGCAAGTTTGTATCTCATTAACAACTGTATGGAACAGTTTGATACTTCACACATGTGTTAAAGGTCATACTTTAAGGTCCCTGACCAAGTTTCAAACCTCTAGTTTTAAATTTAAGCAACTTATTTGGCTTTTTGTACTTAGAAAATCTTGGTTAAGTTTTTACATGCAAGTTTGTATATCATGAACTACTGTATGGTATGGGTTGATACTTCACACATGTGTTCAGGGTTATAATTTAAGGTCCCTGACCAAGTTTCAATTCTCTTGTATTGACTTTGAGAAAATTATATGGCCTTTTGTACTTAGAAAACTCTTTGTTAAGTTTTTGTGTGCAAGTTTGTATCTCATGAACTACCATATGAAATTGGTTTTTACTTCACACATGTATTTAGAGTTATAATCTTAGGTCCCTGACCAATTTTCATATCTCTAGTTTTGAACTTAAGCAACTTGTTCAGCTTTTTGTACTTAGAAAATATGGGTTAAGTTTTTGTGTGCAAGTTTGTTTCTCATGAACGACTTTATTGTATGTTTCAATACTTAATACATGTATTCAGGGTAATTATTGGAGGTCCCTGACCAAGTTTCATATCTTTTGTTTTGAACTAAGCAAACCATGCGGTCTTTTGTACTTAGAAAATCTTGGTTAAAGTCTCTCAACAACTATTGTAAGGAATCATTGTGTGCACCCTCATATTTTAAAACAAATTATATTTCACTGACCTAAACCCCTCTTTGACATTATCGAATAGTCGAGCATGCTGTCTTACAGACAGCTCTTCTTCAATGAATGATAAATAATTGCTATGTGTGAGAAATAAACAAGAAAAATATTATTTTTGTTTTCTTATTTGTTTTTCTTTTTGTATTGAAACTACAGGTATTTGAATGTCCCCTTCAAGCAAAACGAATTATTTCAGAGAAAAGCTTTGTCGTTGCCAAATGACTTATGTACTTTGAGATTCCAGCTTTTTGTAAAGCAGATTTGTGTTATCAGATGCAGTCTTCATGGTAGACCATGGTTATTTCCCCATGTTTTAAAGACAGGAGTCTACTTTGAACAGATTTTCATCTAGCCACACCTCAATAGAAAAGTACGAAGGAACGCCCCAAAGTTTGCTAAACAGAATCCTATAGTGTGGGCTAACTCTTACTACCAGCATGTTATATCTGGTAACTTGAAATTGACTCTAATTCGGCACGTTCCCATTGATGGATAGCCTTGTAGACTCACAGGGATATAATAATGGAGAGAAGTGTGTGGGAAACATTATTTTCAATGTAGATGAAAACAGTAATGATTTTGCAAAAGACAAACATTTGTGTAATCCCGGCATCTGTTAACCCATGAGTACATATTAAGTACGTGTCTATGTAGCTGGAAGGTATATTATGAAAGCTTACAGAAAAAATATCTAAGGTTTAAAAGCACGTATATAAGCGTGTATGATAATACAGGCAAAACTGGGATTAATACACGAGAGTGACATACCAATCCTGATCTCCATCATCTAGCCACCATTTATGCCCATGGAATGTCAACTATCACAAATGACATGTCCAATAGAAAGAAACATGGCAGAGGATTTTGTTATGGAGTATAGGGTGCTTGATGCTGAAAAAAAAAAGTTTTACAGTTTTAAAGCTTACTTGTGAGTAGGACCGAATCAAAGGTATAATGCTAACATGATACTCAATTCAACTGCTTGTTTACTTAATTTACACATCTGTTCTAGAGTTTCTGAGATGTGTCAGGACAATGTCTAACGATTATAGATACCTTAAAGCCATGCTCAACCAACATACATGCTCTTTAACTGTGATTAGTCTATTGTGGGGATTGTACTTGTGTCACTGAGCATGTCCCGGAGATGCATGTAGATTATGCCCATAACAGTGATAATGTTGTGGAGTTCAAATGCTGGTGAACATTGGGTAGGTAGGTTAAGACCATTTTCAATTTTCTAGGGAAATTTTGATTTGAAGTAGATTATTCGATTATGCCTAATTATGGGAACCAACGCTTACATGGACGACAATAGACCTTAAAAGTATACTAGCGCTCAGAAAACCTGCGAAACTAGGTAATATAAGTTATATTTTTTTTCATATGGGTTTTACATCACATCAACATTATTTCAGTTATGTAGCGATGCCCGACTCTTAATGATGGAGGAAGACCCCATACCCAACTGCCCACAAGGGCTGGTCAAGGCGGGTAGAACCATCAGCATTCCGTAAGTCAGTCGGGAGACTGCCTCTCATGAAAATCCATATCCCTCTCAGGATTTGAACCCAAGCAGAGAGGGGCCATGTGATTTCAAGTTCTGTACTCTAACCACTAGGCCACGGAGGCCCCAATATAAGTTATAGATTAAGTTGAAACATAGCGAACATCCTCAGGATCATGACAATATAACGCCTGCACTATTTATTATCTAATTTTCAAAATCCTTTTTTCACAAATTTGGTGCCCACCAATTTAACTTCATTGTTTATGTTCGAGTAACATCTAAAATAGCATGGAGCGCTCGGATTAATGAGTGTCGATCACCTTGTTAGAACAATCACCTGAAAAACATACAAATACTGTCATGTATCCAATATTAACAACGGGAACATTCAAAATGGAGAATTTATTGTTTTTTATTGGTTTCCAACGTTTCACGGCTGACATTGTTTTATCGCTAATTGTAAACAGTTATTATAGTATTCACTCTTTTTAAAGCATCATGCGAACGTGTTACAGTCTCAATTCCTCTGTAAAGGGAATTTAAATTACTTTTAAGTTAATTTTCAATTATTCTAGAACATTCACAATTTAAGTGTAAATGGCCTTAACTTTCAGTGACACGATTCCTATGTTTTAGAACTGTTTTCTTTGGCTTCTAGTTTAACCAAATCGAGCCAACCTCTGGTAAGATCTTTAATTGTATCTTCTGTAGAAAATACAAAATTACTTAATATTTGTCTTTATCAAAAAAGGTTTAAAGCAAATGTCTTTTACGGTGTTTTATAGAACACATTCAGCTGATAGACCCTTAGTCTTCCACTGAATATACAGTATACAATAAGCTTAACAACCATGGGAATAACTCTTCTTTTGAAAATCAAAATAGTGATGGGTAGATTCAATGCTTGTTTCCTCATCGGCCATGATCTTTAAGTGAACTAAAGTTCTTCGACTAGGATCACCAAAATAAGATAAGATGGAAATTCATTAAATTATCGTTAAGTGTCGAACATAGGTTAGAAAACTTTGGTTAATTGTATGAGTCGGGAACATGTAATGATTTAACAAGGGAATTTTAACCAGTTGCGCACTTGGGATATATCTGATCTCCCTATTTGATGTATGAAAGTGTTCCAGTGCGATTTTAGCCAAAAAACCGGACGTCAAACCCTCAGTACGCACACAAGGGCTGCTTTGGAGACTCGATACCCCCCCATAAAATAGCTATTGAAAAAATATTACAGACTATATTAAAGGCCTGTTTCCTCTAACAATAAAGATCCTCTAATTGTTAAGCGATATCTTATTTAAGCCAATTGATATATTTTCTCTCTAAATATTAACAGAATACATTTTGATCCAGCGTTTGGCTAAGGGGCATTATTTGGGATTCAATCCTTGGTCGGCAAACATGCAGAAAGTTTGAACCGTATATTACCCTTGATAAAGTATCAGTCGTTTCCGCGTTGGTTCAAACTGGTGTCTGATCTTGAAAAGGTTGTGGTTATATTTACTAGGGAGAATTATATCCAATCAGACCGGTCGTTCGCTCAGTCCTTGAATCCTTTGAGTCGATCCTCACTAAAACAATTTTTCAAATGAGTATAATAATGTCTTTGGTGGGCCCTCTTTAGGAAATTAGCATCTATGTTCAATATAGGAAAAATGTGATAAAACTTCAGTCAACTATGCCTCTAATCAGACGAAGGCCGGGTCACCTATGGCCTCGGGAAATTTTCCTCAAAAGTGGTCTTATCAGTCTGACGCTGGGTCACCTATGGCCTCGGAAAATTTTCCTCAAAGTTCGTCTTATCAGTCTGACGCTGGGTCACCTATGGCCTCGGAAAATTTTCCTCAAAGTTGGACTTATCAGCCTGACGCCAGGTCACCTATGGCCTCGGATAAGTTTCCTTAAAGTTGGACTTATCAGCCAGGCGCCGGGTCACCTATGGCCTCGGGAAATTTTCCTCAAACTTGGTCTTATCAGCCTGAGGCCGGGTCACCTATGGCCTCGGGAAATTTTCCTCATAGTTGGTCTTATCAGCCTGAGGCCAGGTCACCTATGGCATCGGGAAATTTTCCTCAAACTTGGTTTTATCAGCCTGAGGCCGGGTCACCTATGGCCTCGGGAAATTTTCCTCAAACTTGGTCTTATCAGCCTGACGCCAGGTCACCTATGGCCTCGGATAAGTTTCCTTAAAGTTGGACTTATCAGCCAGGCGTCGGGTCACCTATGGCCTCGGGAAATTTTCCTCATAGTTGGTCTTATCATCCTTGCACCTGGTCACCTATGGCCTCGGGAAATTTTCCTCATAGTTGGTCTTATCATCCTGGCACCAGGTAACCTATGGCCTTGGGAAATTTTCCTCAAAGTTGGACTTATCAGCCTGAGGCCGGGTCACCAATAGCCACGGGAAACTTTCCTCAATAATGGACTTATCAGCCAGGCGCCAGGTCACCTTTGGCCTCGGGAAATTTTCCTCAACCTTGGTCTTATCAGCCTGAGGCCGGGTCACCTATGGCCTCGGGAAATTTTCCTCAAAGTTGGACTTATCAGCTAGGCGCCGGGTCACCTATGGCCTTGGGAGTTTTTCCTCAAAGTTGGACTTATCAGCCCTGCGACCGGTCACCTATGGCCTCGGGAAATTTTCCTCAAAATTGGTCTCATCAGCCTGAAGCTTGGTCACCTATGGCCTCGGGAAATTTTCCTCAAAAATGGACTTATCAGCCAGGCGCCAGATCACCTATGGCCTCGGGAAATCTTCCTTAAAGTTGGTCTTATAAGCCTGAAGCTGGGTCACCTATGGCCTCGGGAAATTTTCCACAAATTTGGACTTATCAGCCCTACGACCGGTCACCTATGGCCACGGGAAACTTTCCTCAAAGTTGGACATATCAGCCAGGAGCCAGGTCACCTATGGCCTCGGGAAATCTTCTTCAAAGTTGGACTTATCAGCCAGGCGCTGGGTCACCTATGGCCTTGGGAAATTTTCCTTAAAGTTGGTCTTATCAGCCTGAAGCTGGGTCACCTATGGCCTCGGGAAATTTTCCGTAAAATTTGGACTTATCAGCCCTACGACCGGTCACCTATGGCCACGGGAAACCTTCCTCAAAGTTGGACTTATCAGCCTGAGGCCGGGTCACCTATGGCCTTGGGAAATTTTCCTCAAAGATGGACTTATCAGCCCTACGACCGGTCACCTATGGCCACGGCAAACTTTCCTCAAAGTTGGACTTATTAGCCAGGCGCTGGGTCACCTATGGCCTCGGGAACATTCCTTAAAATTGGTCTTATCAGCCTGAAGATGGGTCACCTATTGCCTCGGGAAATCTTCCTCAAATTTGGACTTATCAGCCCTACGACCGGTCACCTATGGCCACGGGAAATTTTCCTCAAAGTTGGACGTATCAGTCGTACGACCGGTCACCTATGGCCTCGGGAAATTGTCCTCAAAGTTGGATTTATCAGCTTGAGGCCGGGTCACCTATGGCCTCGGGAAATTTTCCTCAAAGTTGGGCTCATCAGCCCTAGGCCAGGTCATCTATGGCCTCGGAAAATCTTCCTTAAAGTTGATCTCATCAGCCTGAAGCTTGGTTACCTATGGCCTTGGGAAATTGTCCTCAAAGTTGGACTTATCAGCCAGGCGCTGGGTGACCTAGGGCCTCGGGAAATCTTCCTCAAAGTTGAACTCATCAGCCCTAGGCCAGGTCACCTATGGCCTCGGGAAGTTTTCCTCAAAGTTGGTCTCATCAGCCTGAAGCTGGGTTACCTATGGCCTCCGGAAATTTTCCTCAGAGTTGGACTTATCAGCCTGAGGCCGGGTCAGCTATGGCCACGGGAAATTTTCCTCAAAGTTGGACTTATCAGCCGGGCGCCAGGTCACCTATGGCCTCGGGAAATTTTCCACAAAGTTGGACTTATCAGCCGTACACCAGCTCACCTATGGCCTTGGGTAATTTTCCTCAAAAATGGACTTATCAGCCAGGCCCCGGGTCACCTATGGCCTCGGGAAATTTTCCTCAAAGTTGGACTTATCAGCCCTACGCCAGGTCACCTATGGCATCGGGAAATTTTCCTCAAAGTTGGACTTATCAGCCCTACGCCAGGTCACCTATGGCCTCGGGAAATTTTCCTCAGAGTTGGACTTATCAGCCTGAGGCCGGGTCGGCTATGGCCACGGGAAATTTTCCTCAAAGTTGGACTTATCAGCCAGGCGCAAGGTCACCTATGGCCTCGGGAAATTTTCCTCAAAGTTGGACTTATCAGCCAGGCGCCAGGTCACCTATGGCCTCGCAAAATTTTCCTCAAAGTTGGTCTCATCAGCCTGAGGCTGGGTCACCTATGGCCTCGGGAAATTTTCCTCATAGTTGGACTTATCAGCCGTACGACCGGTCAACTATGGCCTCGGGAAATTTTCCTCAAAGTTGGACTTATCAGCCAGGCGCCGGGTCACCTATGGCCTCGGGAAATTTTCCTCAAAGTTGGACTCATCAGCCTGACGCCAGGTCACCTATGGCCTCGGGAAATTTTCCTCAAAAATGGTCTAATCAGCCAGGCGCCGGGTCACCTATGGCC
>OX401414.1:28138442-28148442 GCA_947846245.1 Cerastoderma edule
AACACCTATCACCGGGGCTTGAATACCTAGCACCAGGGCTTGAACACGTACCACTTGAACACATACCACCAGGGGTTTAAACACCTACCATCAGGGGCTTGAACACCTACCACTGGGGGCTTGAACACCTACCACTGGGGGCTTGAACACCTACCTACCACTGAGGGCTTGAACACCTACCTACCACCATAGGGGTATATGTCATAATACCTGTAATAACACTATATATACACAAAGGAAACAACTTCAAAGAGCAAACTGAAGAAATCTGCGACGACACGCGACATTTTTTTCGAATTTTGGTCATTGGGAATAGATCTTTGAGAACAGAACCAGCCAATGTTTCGGCACTAAATCACCTCAATGAACGTTATTTCAGCAATGACTCTTTACCAGCATACAAAAAAACAACTATTGGTAGGGATCCTAACTAAAAATTCTAACCCTTACACTATGTTCAACATATATCCAACAATTATTCTTTACTACACTCCCATTTTGCTTGTCCATTTTGTCAATTATACAACAACTTTGAATATTCATCATTCATTTGAGCAAAGCGATATGATTGGTTTAAAGTTAACATGTCTAAATACAGCATGGTTCAACACTTTTTTAATGGTACTATGCGCCATTTATACTTACTTGTTTAGAATTACATAAAGATGGAAACCAGCCTAACTAGCCTTCAACCTTTCACATTAAGCCAATCAGAGAGCTTGAAAGATTTTGTACCATAACATGATCGAGTAGAGACTAGAGAGATGGGAGGATGGTGGAAGATAATTCTAAATACATGTTGCGTATTGTGTACAGGTTAGAATTATTAGTTTGGATCCTTACCAATATTTGTTTTTAAAGTGCCGGTAAAGTGTCATCGCTGAAATAACGTTCATTGAGGTGATTTAGTGCCAAAACATTGGCTGGTTCTGTTCTCAACCATCTATTCCCAATGACCCAAATTCGAAAAAAATATCGCGTTTCGTCACAGATTTCTTTGGATTGACAGGACTGATCTTGTTGAGAGAGATATCGCTGGACGCAGAAATCATATGGCTATGTGGGACATATAGAGAATTGACAGACTAAATTACGGACTGATAAGCGATATTTGTTTTTAAAGTGCCGGTAAAGTCTCATCGCTGAAATAACGTTCATTGAGGTGATTTAGTGCCAAAACATTGGCTGGTTCTGTTCTCAACCATCTATTCCCAATGACCCAAATTCGAAAAAAATATCGCGTTTCGTCACAGATTTCTTTGGATTGACAGGACCGATCTTGTTGAGAGAGATATCGCTGGACGCAGAAATCATTTGGCTATGTGGGACATATAGAGAATTGACAGACTAAATTACGGACTGATAAGCGCGGAACGTCAGAACTGGTTTTTCTTTGAAGTTGTTTCCCTTGTGTATATATAGTGTTATTAAAGCTATTATGACATACACCCTTATGCCTACCACTGGGGGATTGAACACCTACATTCCACTGAGGGCTTGAACACCTACCACTGGGGGCTTGAACACCTTCCTACCACTGGGGGCTTGAACACCTATCACCTGGGCTTTAACACCTATCTACTACTGGCGGCTTGAACACTTTCCATAAGAGGGGTACACCTTCAACCAGAGGGGTACACCTTCCACAAGAGGGGTACACCTTCAACCAGATGGGTACATCTTCTACAAGAGGGGTACACCTTCAACCAGATGGGTACACCTTCAACCAGAGGGTTTTACCTTCCACAAGAGGGGTACACCTTCAACCAGATGGGTACACCTTCTACAAGAGGGTACACATTCAACCAGAGGGTTTTACCTTCAATCAGAGGGTTACACATTCCACCAGATGGTTACACCTTCAATCAGAGGGGTACACCTTCCACCAGAGGGTTACACCTTCCACCAGAGTGGTACACATTCAACCAGAGGGTTACACCTTCAACCAGTGGGTTACACCTTCAACCAGCGGGTTACACCTTCAACCAGAGGATTAGACCTTCCACCAGAGGGTTTTACAGTCAACCAGAGGAGTACACCTTCAACCAGAGGGTTAAACATTCAACCATAGGATAAGACCTTCCACCAGAGGGTTTTACAGTCAACCAGAAGAGTACACCTTCAACCAGAGGGTTACACATTCCACCAGAGGGTCATACCTTCCACCAGATGGTTATTCCTTTCACCGGAGTGGTACACCTTCCACCAGAGGATTTTACAGTCAACCAGAGGAGTACACCTTCAACCAGAGGGTTACACATTCAACCAGTGGGGTTCACCTTCCACCAAAGGGTTACACCTTCCATTAGAGGGTTACACCTTCCACCAGAGGGTTACACCTTCCACCAGAGGGTTACACCTTCCACCAGAGGGTTACACCTTCCACCAGAGGGGTTCACCTTCCACCAGAGGGTTACACCTTCCATTAGAGGGTTACACCTTCCACCAGAGGGTTACACCTTCAACAGGGATATACCTTCAACCAGAAGGTTACACCTTTCAACCAGTGGGGTGTACAGCTTCCAATGTGGATTGTTACCTTCCACCAAAGGGATACACTTCAACTTTGGGTTCTGCCCCTTCCAGGGGTATACACCTTCCAACAATGGTGGTTTGTTCACATCACAGAATAGTGTTGGTAAACAGAAAATCTTTGTTGTATGTTAGCCAATGTTTTTGAACAGACAAAGTAGCAGTGGGGTTTGAAGAGATAGTAGCAGCAAGGGATATATATATATATATATATATATACAATGTAGCAGGACGAGTGGTTATAGGCGTAGCAGCCTGAACCCTTTGCCAATCTAAACTTTGACTGTCCCAAATTGAAAGAGTTTGCAGACGACATTTCAAAATGTGATGAAATTAAGAAATAATCTTCTGAAAGGGCAGAAACATTGTGGGAAAAGGAGAAATTGCTCGTTAAGAGCAATTTTTACTTTTCCCACAATGATTTCCAGAGTCTTCTGTAACAAAGCGGTCAAATGTCGTTATTGTTTGGTAATGGGGATTTGGGACACCACGGTTTGTAGAAATAGCGCCACAGTTATTACAAGACTTAAGCAGGTTTGTAAACAAAGTGACACAGGGCTTTGTAGACATAATAGTCCCAGGGTTCATCAACATAGCAATGCCAGTGGTTGTGGTCATAGCATCACAAGAGTTTTTGGACTAAGGGTGCGTCAGCACCTTAGTCCATTGAATTTACATACCACTTTTTGAGGGACGGTACTTTATCGATACACAAACAGCGGTCTGACCCCAATTACTCATTAAACATCCGCCTTCACTGTGCAGACTAATACCTTCTTTGAACTCGGAATGTAGTCCGGATTTACTCGCTTTGTTTTGCTCTATTTTATTATAACTGTTGCCTCATTGGAAATCATAAAATGTCCAGATATTCGAAAAAATGACTATCGTTCAGTCTCTGTTAACATACATAAAGGATAATTATAGTAATGGTGGTAAAAGGAGCAGCTGTTTCCCCCGAGTTGTTGCCCATAGAAATTTTCAAATGTATCTTCAGTCATCTTGCTTTAAACGCACCTTAGTCCTTCAGCGCTATCAGTGCTTTGATTAATATAGCAGCTCTTAATTAATACAAATCTTTACAACCCCTTACAGTAACTCATATATGTTGTTTCGGTCACGAGCAGGGGTATCTCTTAAAGTATGATAGCTGTTGAACACAGATGTTGCTGTATGATATACCTTTAAGCATCAGCTCCCCTGAAACGGGGTTTCCAAATAAATTTTATTGTGTTTTCGAATAGAATAAAGTACACAGTCAGGGCTGGTGTAAACACTGCAGCTGATGGTTTTCTTTTGTAAAAGCAACTTCTCTTCAAATCTTTTAGATGTTTTTATTACCATAATTCAGTATTATATACTTGCAAAATTCCTTGCTCAAAATCATGTATGAGGGTTCGATTCCCTCCCCAGGCTGCAAAAATGCTGGTGCTTAAGGGACAGATTGCCTGGTGGTCCCACATGGTTTGAAAAGGAGAAAAAATAGAGATGAGGAAATGGCAAATAAAAATGTCTAAATGAGAAAATGATGAGTGTTTCTTGAAAGTAACTCTATAACTTCTTCACATTCATAAAAGACACCCATGAGGTGTTCTGTATATTTTCAGAAGTCATTCAAATTTCCTTCCCAACAATAATACAGGGAAACACTGTCCAATAGGATTGGGATCTGTTAACATGGTTTGGTGGTTGCAAATATATATTAAATAGAAAAACCCTTGCCTTTTCACAGAACATGGAAATAGGTAATCTACACTCCAACAAATATCATTGAAATTTTGCACTTTCTTATGATAAAAACATTTTATAGAACAGTCTGTAACTTTTCTTTTAATACTGCCTTAGAATAAAAAGAAACTTTAAAGTGTTTCTTCAATGCATTTAAATTTCCTTTTGATGTGCACCGTTTTTTTAAGTTATAATTTCAGAAATATTTACAGGAAACAAAATTGAAGTCAAGTACATGTACGTACAGCACCTGTGTTTTGCTTGTGACTGTATGTTGAATAAATATTGGATAATTCAAAAGAAAACAATTTGTTTGCAAATTTTTCAGTTTTATTTGATAAGCATCTTTTTGCCAAATCTATTTCATAGAGTGAAGCGAATTGACACGTATTCATTATCTTTTGCAGAATGCCATGATAGTATTAATGGGTTTATAACCTTTATTCCTGATATACAACCATATAGAGCTTCGGAGGAGTTATGCCTTAAATACACTTGGTGAAATTGTACAGAACCAATTAATCAAAGGCAAATTTGTAAAACTCTAAACAGTGTTTTGTTACAATTAAAGGATATCAAAATTTGATTTTCACAAGGTGTTTGTCCCAACATTAGTCTAAACACAGTCTAATATTAAAACAAGTGAAACTTTCAGGTAGGTACTTGAACAAGGATTTTGGTTAGGGTCAGTTATATGTCTACTGTATTTTGTCAATACATACAAAAGATTTGTCTTCATGATTGATGCATTTGCCAAGTAGTTAAATGTATCTAGAAAGAAGGATTTGCATAGGTTGAATGAGAGCATTATTTCAAGGCCATTGAGGATAAGAACATTATAATGTGAGATCCTTTGGGGTTGAATAATATATATTCCTTTAAATTGTCTCCTTCCCTGTTGGGAGAGATATCCTTTAATAAATGCACCATAGCTATGAAATGGAATAATCAATGCTACAGACAAAATAGGCTGGAATAAGCATCAACTTTTATGTTTGAGTATTAGCTGATGATAACAATATTTTGTTGGGTTTCAGCATCAGGAGTTATATAATAGAATCTTGTTTTTTCAATTTTACCATTAATATTTATCGTCTAAAGGTGAATCCAAATAAGGTCTTAGGACGCTCCTCTCTACATACTTAGCTAGTTCGGTGGAGATCGAACCACAATTAACAGGTTTCAGTTATGCATTGAGTTAAAGAAAACTTGTTACGGCTGCTTTTCCACTTCTAGGCAAAAGTGTAGGGACAACGTGATATTTTCTGTCTTGGGATACTCCTCTCTACCTACTCAGTGAGTATTTGTTCGAGATAGGAAAACTAAAAACTGATTTCTGTTTTACATTTAATTAAAGAGCGAAAACTTGGAACAGCTGCCTTTCCATTTCCAAGCAAACGTCCAAGGAAAATGAGACATTTTCTGTCTTGGGATGCTCCTCTACCTACCCAGCAAGTTTGTTCGAGATAGGAAAACTAAAAACTGATTTCTGTTTTGCATTGAATTATGGAGTGAAAACTTGGAATGGCTTCTTTTCCATCTCAAGGCAAAAGTCCCGGGAAAACGTGATATTTTCTTTCTCGGGACGTAACCCTCGACGTACCCAGCGAGTTTGGTTGGGATCCGACCATTATTAGCATATCTGGACTTTGCATTGAATTATAGAGCGAAAACTTGGAACGGCTGCTTTTCCATTACTAGGCAAATGTCCCGGGAAAACGTGACATTTTCTTTCTCGGGACGTTACCCTCTACGTTTTCAGCGAGTTTGGTCGGGATAAGATCATTATTAACATATTTGGATTTTGCATTGAATTATAGAGCGAAAACTTGGAACGGCTGCTTTTCCATTTCTAGGCAAATGTCCCGGGAAAACGTGATTTTTTCTTTCTCGGGACGTTTTCCTCTACGTACCCAACGAGTTTGGTCGGGATTCGACCATTATTAAAATATTTGGATTTTGCATTGAATTATGGAGCGAAAACTTGGAACGGCTGCTTTTCCATTTCTAGGCAAATGTCCCGGGAAAACGTGACATTTTCCTTCTCGGGACGTTACCCCTACGTATTCAGCAAGTTTGGTCGGGATAAGACCATTATTAACATATTTGGATTTTGCATTGAATTATAGAGCGAAAACTTGGAACGACTGCTTTTCCATTTCTAGGCAAAAGTTCCGGGAAAACGTGACATTTTCTTTCTTGGGACGTTACTCTCTACGTATCCAGCGAGTTTGGTCGGGATCAGACCTTTATTAACATTTATGGATTTTGCATTGAATTATAGAGCAAAAACTTGGAATGGCTGCTTTTCCATTTCGAGGCAAAAGTCCTGGGAAAACGTGATAATTTCTTTCTCGGGACGTTTTCCTCTACGTACCCAGCGAGTTTGGTTGGGATCTGACCATTATGAGCATATTTGGATTTTGTATTGAATTAAAGAGCGAAAACTTGGAATGGCTGCTTTTCCATTTCTAGGCAAAAGTCCAGGGAAAACGTGATATTTTCTTTCTCGGGACGTTTTCCTCTACGTACCCAGCGAGTTTGGTCGGGATCCGACCATTGTTGAAATATTTGGATTTTGCATTGAATTATGGAGTGAAAACTTGGAACGGCTGCTTTTCCATTTCTAGGCAAATGTCCCGGGAAAACGTGACATTTTCTTACTCGGGACGTTACCCTCTACGTATTCAGCGAGTTTGGTCGGGATAAGACTATTATTAACATATATGGATTTTGCATTGAATTATAGAGCGAAAACTTGGAACGGCTGCTTTTCCATTTCTAGGCAAAAGTCCTGGGAAAATGTGACATTTTCTTTCTTGAGACGTTACCCTCTACGTAACCAGCGAGTTTGGTCGGGATCAGACCTTTATTAACATTATTGGATTTGCATTGAATTATAGAGTGAAAACTTGGAACGGCTGCTTTTCCATTTCTAGGCAAAAGTCCTGGGAAAACGTGATAATTTCTGTCTCGGAACGTTACCCTCTACGTACCAAGCAATTTTGGTCGGGATCAGACCATTATTAAAATATTTGGATTTTGCATTGAATTATAGAGCGAATGCTTGGAATGGCTGCTTTTCCATTTCTAGGCAAAAGTCCCGGGAAAATGTGACATTTTCTTTCTTGGGACGTTACCCTCTACGTATTCAGCGAGTTTGGTCGGGATAAGACCATTATTAACATATTTGGATTTGGCATTGAATTATAGAGCGAAAACTTGGAACGGCTGCTTTTCCATTTCTAGGCAAAAGTCCGGGAAAATGTGACATTTTCTTTCTTGAGACGTTACCCTCTACGTAACCAGCGAGTTTGGTCGGGATCAGACCTTTATTAACATTATTGGATTTGCATTGAATTATAGAGCGAAAACTTGGAACGGCTGCTTTTCCATTTCTAGGCAAAAGTCCTGGGAAAACGTGATAATTTCTGTCTCGGAACGTTACCCTCTACGTACCAAGCAAGTTTGGTCGGGATCAGACCATTATTAAAATATTTGGATTTTGCATTGAATTATAGAGCGAATGCTTGGAATGGCTGCTTTTCCATTTCTAGGCAAAAGTCTCGGGAAAATGTGACATTTTCTTTCTTGGGACGTTACCCTCTACGTATCCAGCGAGTTTGGTCGGGATCAGACCTTTATTAACATATTTGGATTTTGCATTGAATTATGGAGCGAAAACTTGGAACGGCTGCTTTTCCATTTCTAGGCAAAAGTCCTGGGAAAACGTGACATTTTCTGCCTCGGAACGTTACCCTCTACGTACCAAGCAAGTTTGGTCGGGATCAGACCATTATTAACATTTTTGGATTTTGCATTGAATTATAGAGCGAATGCTTGGAATGGCTGCTTTACCATTTCTAGGCAAAAGTCCTGGGAAAACGTGATAATTTCTGTCTCGGAACGTTACCCTCTACGTACCAAGCAAGTTTGGTCGGGATCAGACCATTATTAACATTTTTGGATTTTGCATTGAATTATAGAGCGAATGCTTGGAATGGCTGCTTTACCATTTCTAGACAAAAGTCCCGGGAAAACGTGATATTTCCTGCCTCTGTATGCTTTCCTTTACATACCCAGCGAATTTGGTCGAGATTGAGATCGAGATCGAAACACTCTTAAACGATTTCGATTATGCATTGACTTAAAGAGCATAGACTTGGAAAGTATTAGGACCAACGTTTATCTTATCTGATGTGAACATAAAGCAGTGAACCAAAGCTCCAGATGCAGGATTTTAATAAACTTAAAATGATTTTATAAAAGAGTGTATTGTGAAGTTGAAATACAGCTTATTTATTTTGTAAACATAACAGCAAATCCCAATTCAAGATGCGGGGTGTAAATAAGCCATAAACAATTATCTCAATCAGTGCTGCTGGTATTAAACTTAGTTCACATGTCCAAATTTGGGGAATCCAGAATTATCTTATGATATTGCATTATGGTTAAAAGGCCATGCACGACGCCCACTCGTCAGACGGTTCTCTGGTGTTGAGGGAAATCCGTCATGTCTTTTTTTTTATTGTATTCAGGTAAAAAACAGTTACTTTACATTTATTTCCTAGATTAGACAATGTTTTCAATTTGAAAGAATGTCTTCTTTACTTATTGTAGCAAACAACTAATAAGATACAATATTACAATATATTCATTGGGACTGATTCACTTACTTATTGAATTTACATCATATATATAAAACAGAGACATAGATAGTCTCTGATATAAAATGTGCATGTAGTTATTTACGTTTTCAATTATTGTAAATGTTACATGTTCAAATTAGAATAAATAAGAGACCGTTCAGTGATGTGGGAAATTAATCGGGCCTTCTTTTTTTGAATTCAGACATTGAGGTAGTTCTCAAAAGAGCTAATAGCCCATTATGAAGAATGAAAGAGTCAGGCCACAACCAAGCCGCAGATGTGTCCCACGATTTCCCATCTAAACAAATAATGCTACCTGCCTTCCTTCTTCCCTTTCCTTTCTTCGTAATAAAATGTTGCTTTTCCACTTCTAGACAAAAGTCCCGGAAAACGCGATATTTTCTGTCTCGGGACGCTCCTCTCTACATACACAGTGAGTTTGAATTATTGGGGGAAAACTTAGAACGGCTGCTTTTCGACTTCTAGGCAAGAGTTCCGGTGAAACCGAACCTTTCTGTCTCGGAAGGCTCCCCTCGTTCTTCAATGCTCATACGGACAGACGTACGGATATATGACATCGGTTTAACATCCTGGAGGTGTTGAGCTTACCAACAGAAGCTATATCGAATTCATATACATGTATCAGAATTAATGTGTTTCGGACTTAAAACATGTAAATTGAAGGCTTTTTATTATTTTTTTTTCCGCACTTGCGTGCAAACTTTCCGAAATGATTTCGCCACAGACCAGAATGTTCGACTCGCAAAGTGTAAAATCTTTCGATGGGAATGTTTCGAGCATATTGAATCTTTAAAATAGAAACTAGACTATATGCAAATGAAAACTATAATGGTACATTTGTATTGATTTTGATTTTATGGCCGTTTGAAAATAGATTAAAATATTAAGTGCCAAAATGTCATAATTAAAGGTACATAATATTTTTACTAAAACTGATATTTTCACAAAGTTTGCTTCCAATACTAGCAATAACATTCCTCCAACAGGATCGAAACATTTCCAGAGCTATATTAAAAGAGTCAGGTTCCCATAGTTCCGGTCCAAAGTCTAAATTAAAAAGTGGTCTCTTA